>CM022541.1:14080835-14085835 GCA_012273795.1 Dendrolimus punctatus | reverse complement strand
GGAGTCGTAGGCCATACCCCTTTGTCGGTATAGTGATGCTCCAGGATGGTACGAGTTATCTAAAACTGTGTATCAAAGGGGTACGACTTCCGACCCATTGCTATTGTGTTGTTCCCGACGGCTCGCCTAACTGTAGGCCACGGATTGGCGCACGATAGTGTCCCACCTAATTCTCACCGGACATTTTTCGCTGAATGCGTTGTGCATAGCTTCAGGTCCGGTCCTCCTTTCCTGTGTGCAATTTATACATTTAGGCGGGGCGCCAACTGAAAACTCCTCACACTCCCTCTTGGTGTGAAGTCCCCCACAGTGGCAACACTTTGCCTCGGTTGCCTCGGTACACATCTTCCTGCCGTGTCCGAAACCTAGGCAAAGTGTGCACTGGGTTAGAGGCGACCTGTCGGTGACCTGTAAGGTCTGTAAGTCGATCCTCACCGTTCCTGTGGCTGTAAATCTCGCCCAGAGTGCTGATGAGACCTTGAATATTACTTTGTGTGTATGCGGGTTTCGTCCTCTGATCTTGTAGGCTACATCCATCCAGGCGTCTTCCCCCTCAAGGCCCTCAAAAATCTCCCTATTTTGATTTCTGAGGGCCCTGTGGAGGTCGTCGTCTGAATGTGCCCTGAGGACACCCGTAACCATCACCATTGGTTTTTTGTTCGTGATGTCTTCTGCGACAAGGTCTTTTCTTCGCTCCTTCAGCATCTTCTTGAGCTTGTCGCGCTCTTCTACAGATTTACAGCTAACGATTACCTTGCCTTCTCTTGCCTTTCTGACTTTCTCAACCTCGATCCCCCCGTTGGTAGCGTTAAGCGCTTCCCTAATAGCCTTTAGTGTCGTCTCGGCTGTTTGGATGCTATCGGGATCGGTGTTGGTTATTGTTACAGAGTGTAACGTCCTGAAAGTCTTAGGGTTAATCCCCGACTTCTCAGCCGCTACACTGGCATAGGATCGTTTTGGGTTGCACTCCGAGGCTACAACGCTGTGCTTTTGAATAATCTTTTCAAGATTATTTGTACTCACCAGGTTCCTCTCTAGTAGCTCGGAGTGCTTCTCCATTCGCTCGGTGAGGATGGCCCATCTTCTGCCAAGAGCCTCCCTGTCTTCCTCTTCCGTAGGGAGTCCACTCCGCAGTGGGCTCTGTATATTTGCCTGCGTTTGCACACTGCAGACCGTCTTCTTTTGTTGTTCGCTGGAGCCCTTCCCCACTGCGCCTGATAAGGCCTTCCCAAGATCCGCGTCAGTTTCTTTCACCAGGGCATACAGGCGATCCGCTGCCTGCAGTATGCCCTGTTTTATCTCCGTCTTCAGGTTTCGGGAGCTGTTTACGTGGGTCTTGAATGTTGCTATGCAACGCCGTGCTTCAACCATTCGCGCTTCCCGTGTTGCCACGTCAACGGTCGCCTTTGGTGGCGTATGTTTTGTGGGAGTCTTCTTCGTCTGGTTGATTCCACTTGTGCCAGCGACTGCATGCGCGGTTTTGTTTTGGGGTGGGGAGAAATTTAGGGACACTCCCTTCGGTTTTCCTTTTGATGGGCTATAGTAGGAAGGATTCGCCGGTTTTGTTACCGTCGTGCCCTTTACCGCATTCTTGTTATTTGTTTTGCCCGGTTGTTCTGGCTGTCTGCCTTTATGTCTGGTACCTCCGTAAAGCGGTAGGTAAGGAGATGAGGGCGGAGACGGAGGGGACGGAGTACCCTCATTCGCGAGGTACTTCCATTTCCTCTCCTTCTCCTTTGCGAGCTCCTTCTCGACCCTCTCCGATAGTGCTTCTAAGCCTATATCATCCTCCTCGAATTCTTCTAGGCTTGTGCGGTTGTCGAAGTACGGCCCATCGTCCTCTTCTTCTTCGGCCGAATCTACCGTAATCGCCCTTTGTTCCCTCTTTTTTGAGGGTCTGACTGGGGTTCGGAACATGTTGTGCTAAGAAGGTAGTGTCCGTGAGTGTGTATTCTAACGTAAGGGCTTAAACTAGTCAATTGGCGCAATAGCACACAATTGAGAGGTCAATTAATAAGAATAAATAAAACAATATATGTTGAACCAGTCAAAAATAAATAAAATAAACAAAAGTTTAGTGGTCAATTTTTATATTTACAATGTCCTTAAAACTACTTAATCTACTTATAACTATGTTTTCAGGTACCCCCGAGGAGGCGCCGAGCGTCAAGGAGAGGATGGGATGCGGAAAAGGAAAAGGTAAGTGTGAGGTAAGTTTTTTATTATGCACTGTGTGTGAGGTGAGTGTGTTTAGTGTGTTCGGGAGATGATTGTGAGTGTGTTTTGCAATTTTGTTTGGTGAGGTAAGTGAGGTAAGTAAGGTAAGTGTATGAAGTGCTCGAGGTAAGTGCCTCGAGTACTTGTGTGTATGTGAATGTATGAAAAAGTAATGAATGTGGAGTGTAACTGTAAGGTAAGTGAGGTGAGTATGTGAATTTGACTATTCTGCCAAGCCCAGGCTGTTGGTCTCGGCGAGCCGAGCACGGCAATACCAAACTCGGCTATCCAGGACCAACAACAACTGAGTTATAGGCAGATTAGTTCAAGGGGGGGAGTTAGGGGGAGGGGGGGGTTCCTGTTTATAGAGCTCGAGTTGCCGACCCGATTGAGCCCAAAGTCCACCACGCTAGGTGGTCTGGTTACTCGTCAAATTGGTTTTGAAAATCCAGAAAAAATTCTGGATTTTTTGTCTAAAAGTTAGACTTTCTCCTGAAGGGTCAAATTTCGCCCTAAAAAGGGCGAGTTTGGGCTCGTTGCGAGGGGCTCGTCGAGCTCTATCCGATTTACACAAAAAATCGCGTCAAAATTTTTAGATCAATTTTTTGAGCGCACTCAACAGCGGAAGGTCCGGGCTTCTGTCCAAACCAAACCGCAGCCTCGTACGCCCAATAGTTCGGGAGATATGGCCCTTCAAAGTTTTCCAAGATGGCGGCCTGTCAAACTTTAACCGCGGATATCTCCGGTTCTATCAGTCCCAGGACCCTGGTGTTCGGGTATTTCTGGGTGCCCCTGAGGTTTTCTACACGTCTAGTCCAAAATCTATACCCAAAAAAGCGTAGTGAAAAAGCCGGGTTTTTAGGCCCGGGTCCGATGCTCCCTATTAAGCTGTTATCAGCGAAGAAAACCCCACCTCTCTAGGACTAATAGTTCCGGAGATATCGCCACCCGAAAATTCCCAAAATGGCGGCCGAACTGTCAAAGTCCGGCGCAAAATTGGTATATCTCCGCGATTTTTCGTCCGATTTCTCTCGGATTTTGTCTGGGCGTATGCCCGGCTCAAATTACGCCCCGCTACGGGGGGGGTTGAAGTCAAAAATTTTGACCCCTTTTTATGGTCTGGTCGTGTCGGGTATGTCCAGGCAACAACTACATCCAAAACCCCGTCGTCGTACGTAGTATAATTCCCGAGATATCGGGGAAAGAAAAATTTCCAAGATGGCGGAGCCCTTGGCCAAAAGGTCAGAAAAAGTTGTATCTCGGTAAATACCGGTCCGATTCCGCCAATCTTGGATTCGGGTGATAGGTCTTGACGAGTCTTGGATGGTGCTGCAGTCAGACCTGTACTATCTTATATATTTATTTTTATATTTACAGAAAACACTTTAAAAATCAGTATCTCCGTGAGTATCAGCGCGAAAATTCCCAAAAAATTACCAAAATTAGCCTAAAATGTAGCTCTATTTGATTCTAGAATAAAATAATTTTTTCCAATATAAAAATTGGAAAAAAGTCAAAAATTTAGAATTTTTCAGTTTTTGAATTTTTTCCCAAGTTTTTTACTTGGGAGAAAAATGGGTTTTGGTACGGCTGGATAGAGCTATCCAGCGCGCACTATACTACAATTTCAAAACCCACGCGCTCTTAATACTCTCGAAGATATTGAGGGTCAAACTTAAAACTTCTAATTAGAAATAACTTAAAACTATCTATTCTAAAATTCTGGTCTAACCGGATTCGCGCCGTCCTCTTGATGGTCTTCAAGCCTCCCTAACCTCGAGTCGATTGCTCCAGTAACTTCGAAGCAATTTCGAGGTTAGGAAGTTGTTTTTCTGTCCCGGGCCGCTCGGGTATGGTCCCATACCCAAGAGTGGGGTGTCCAACGACGCGTCTCCAGAAGATCTCGGTGGCTACCGTGCCACTTTTTTAAGTCCAGAACACTTTTCTCAAAATAAAAACGAAAAACGAAAAAGTCTAAAAATTTTACACGGTTTTTAATTTTTTAAAAAATAACTAAAAAGAAATCTAAGATTGTATCTGGCGGGTTCGCCTTAGTTTTTGATGCCCTACCAGGTGGTATTTTTTAATTTTGAGAAAGTTCAATAATGTCAATTTTCATACCACGTTTTTGCACTTTCACAGGTATATCTTCGTGCGCGGAGTTGGGAAGTTGCTTCTTTGGTGTCGGGGGCCTGGGGGCACACGAGCCCCACCAAAGCCGCCCGAAAAATCCACACCTCCTCGATCTGGTTCCCGAGATAAAAATTGGTAAAGTTCTAAAAAACAGTTTTTTGCGAATAACTTTTTTGCCGAAATAGGTATCACTTTTCTTTTTGCACAGGCGGATGCGCCGCACTTTTCCGCACACTCCGATATATAGCACTAGTGTGTAACTATCAAAAAACCTATTTTTAGGAATTTTTTCCTGCGGAGCTCTAGGTAAATCGACTGTGTCGGACCGTGGTTCGACCAGAACTAGGTTAGGTTAGGTTAGGTTAGGTTAGGTTAGGTTAGGTTAGGTTAGGTTAGGTTAGGTTAGGTTAGGTTAGGTTAGGTTTTTTTTTTTTTTTTTTTTTTTTTTTATTACAGCTTTTCTAGCCCGGGCGTTTCAGGATGTACCCAGGTCCATTACTAGTCTAAGTTTTTACTAATATATATATATAAAAAATACAGATTGTGGATTGGATCGGATTTGAATAGAGGTTGGCTATTATTGGCTTTGGTTGGTTTAGCCATATACTTAATTATACTATGTATTTATTGCGTTTGTATATATTTAATAG
>CM022541.1:13972262-14080735 GCA_012273795.1 Dendrolimus punctatus | reverse complement strand
GACAAAGCAACCCACAGCCAGGGGGTAGGGTATTTGCTCGATTGGATGGCGAGCACCTCTGGTCTAGAGTAAACCGCCATAACGGCTTTGTATGTGTTCCGGCATTAGTAACCAGGTTCCAGTCTCCCTCAAGAGAGCAGCAGTGCATTTGTAGCACCATTAGTGTTGCAAATGTTCATAGGCGATGGTAACCGCTTTCCATCAAGTGGGGCGTCTGCCTGTCTGCTGAACTCCTACAATAATAAATAAAAAATGAGTTAAAAATTTAAAATGTTCATTATATGAGTGAAAATAGCAGATTGTTTCATTTTTGTATTCAGTCAGGTTATAATTTAGTTGGTAGATGAGATTTAGTTCCCCCAGGGGGTGCCGCCCTGGACTCCCCTCCGTCCAGGAAGCGGTACAAGGGGATGCGTCCCCGGGGCCCGAGCGGCCACTGTCACATTCCCCCCTTCACTCCGTGACAGTGGTGTCCCACCTTTCCGCCTCCTCATCCTAAAAGCCTTCCCTTCCTTCCAAACCTCCTCCCAAAACACTCTTCCCTTCCGAAGTTAGGTGGCCTCCCCCGACTCCAACCGCTGACGCTGCTGTAAGCGCGAGGCGGCGGGGAAAAGGGGAGGAAGGAGAGGGAGGGGTGATGGCGCAGGAGCAATCCTCACAGCCTCCCCCTCCCCTATCGCGAAGCCCCCCCCCCCACCGCTGACGCTGCTGAGAGCGCGAAGCGGCGAGGGGGGGAGGAAAGGAGAGGGAGGGGTGAAGGCGCAGGAGCAATCCTCGCAGCCTCCCCTCCCCACCGAAGGAGGATAGCGCCCGTGACTCCTGGCAGCCACGGGCGGGCGGCAGCGGGCGTCGAGGTCTGGGGGATCAACATGACCTCCGCCCGCACTGATGCCGCAAGAGGGCGCGAGAGGTAGCCGCGCGTCCCTCTCAGGGCCGGGGAACGTCATTCCCGGTCCGCACACAGGAGAGGTCGCCTCTGTTTACGAGGCGGCCAGCCGCTGCCGGGGTTGCGGGTTAAGCTCGCGCATGTACCGCGACCCCGGCGCTAGGCGGAAAGAAGGCTCCCATGGGGTTTTAGTGGGTATACCGGCGCCGGTCGTATTGATTAATCGGCGTCGGGGAGCCCCACATACCGGCCGCGCATGATCCCCCGCGCGGCTGACGATGCGACAACGCATTTCCCCATGTAAAAAAAAAAAAAGATGAGATTTAGTTATATGTATATAAAAGTAAAATACCAGTTTTATAAGCTGCGTTATGCTGCAAAAATATTGTCTTTTTACATTGATCTAACAGTGCTTACGACAACATGTGAGCGGGCTTGGATTTTATACTCATTTATCTTTATAAATATAACATAATTATATAATACTATGTATTATTCAAATATAAAGATTTGTTCGTAGACGTGTCTAAAAGCATCGAAGTTGTGTCACCATAGATCAAAAATAAGATACTTATGATTTATATAGAGAAAATGATAAAGTGTTAAATGCGTATATGTATTATTCCACAAAGTTCATAGGTTCAATCGTAGTAGTGAATAATTACTGTTGAATGTATTAATTGTGCAAGCCGATATCGTGTGGCGTTCGGCGCCCAACGGGAACGCGCGCTTCTTGAGGCACCCACCGGACTCCGACGTCCGCGTAAATCTGCGGGGCGCGCTTCCACCTTCATGCTCCACGCGTGACTGCGGTCTCAAAAATATCATCTATCAAATACGTATCTAGTCTAGCGTTTTCTATCCAGTCTTACTTAGGTGCACAGAAATATGCTCAAATCAGAATCCACAATTTTCATTCGCAGAACAACCCGTCTCGAAATGACCTTTATTAACACTGTTAACGGAGACAATTTCAAAGTTAATAATTATTTTTATTTATTAATATGTCATAGAGATAGATACACTAATAATTAACCGAAGTGAAACCTGTCGTTTGTTTCATTTTCCTTACAATTTATTGTGGTGATGGGACAATGATACAATAAACAGTGGCGTCTCGGAACGCCCGACAGATTTGATAACTTATATAGACAGACTGGCGCAGTAACGCGTTTACGTAACGAAGTGGTTTTCCCCTCCCATAAGAATTTGTCACTTCAAAAGCTGTAATAAAATAAACTGATTCCGCCAATGTGGCGGACGGGCGTGTTATATTATGACAGGAGATCACACAATTATGATATTAAGTCTCATCAGATGATGCCGTATGCGTCATCACATCAGAATACATTGAAGAACCACCTGATGGAAAGTGGTCGCCGTCGCCCCATGGACATTTGCAACACCAAAGGTGTTTTACTAACACGCCACCTGTACCATGAAAACATTATAATTAATTTGGGAATATTATTAGTTGTTTCGAATACAACAAGATGGCACGGGCGTCCAGTATCTTTTGTCTGTTACTTAATTTATAAGACGTATAAGTTTGCGTAAAACAAAACAAAAGTGGATAATTTATAAAATCTAAAAAATAAGGTCAAACAAGGCCAAAAGTCGTGGCCGCATAATGACTGGCGCATGAATTCATAAAGCTCAAAGGGTGCGGATTCGATCCTGGCCGGAACGCATGCACCACTTAAGTCAGTTCTCTGAAATAGTGTTGATATTCTTAGAATTACACGCCAACAACGCTGAAGGTCTGTTTCCCCTATAATGGGAAGCCCGAGCCTAGTAGTTGGTATTTTTTTTAATAAGGTTTTTTGAGACCCTTCAAACAAATTATCGATTCCCATAATCGATTTGTGTGAATGAATTTCAAGCATTAATCATTTATGAAACACACCCACACGATTAATTATTTGAAAATAAAAAAACCCCTGCCACAATTCAAATAGCATAATAAAATAACCTCAAAATCACTCATCTTTTTACAATCTGGGCCTAAGAATATATGAAATGTATTCGTCTACTTTGCGTATAATTTTTCGAACAGAGCAATAGTTAAGTAATTGAATTAAACGGAAAACTGCCGGCCTTGAAAGCATTTCACTCATATCTGTTTCGATAATCCCGTATCTTAGTATTCAATCTGAATTATTTGAAAAACAAACGGTGATTCATAGACATACATATCAGTTTATTTCATTCGATGTGATATAAAGATAAAAACATAAATCATGCACATAATGCAACTCTTGGTGAAAGCTAACATATCGTGTTAGCTTTCACCAATCATGCCGCACTGAAAACGCGTTTCCATCAGGTAGACCGTCAACCTGTTTACGTTACTCCGGCAGTAATGAAAACAATTCACCTTCACACTTCTATTATTGTTATTAAATGTGGTGAGCGCTGAAGGTCCTCCTTCCTCCTTGTACGTATTCAAGTCGCTTAATGTGCTGGTAGGCGCTCGCGTCGGCAGCCCGCGTTGCAGAGCCATCGATCCCGCCCTGCTTACAGTCAAAGCCAATTATATCGCTGGAATCAACAGAACAGAATGCCTGGATATATAACGCCTTCCATGACCTGGCTGCGTGTTTATTTATGTGAGCAATGCACTCGTATTAATTACATAATCCACATACGTGTCTTAGCTTCATAAGTTTCTGTCTCTTAAGTAAACCAACAATATAATATCTCGACTTATCAGCCGAATTGAGACAAAGGTGCTTAAACCACTGAACTATCATAGCCTTCTTTTATTCTTTACCCATTCTTTGTTAGTCTTCCTTCTATTCTGTGATGATTCAATGGTCGTTAGATGTTATTTTCGTCTTTGTTCTTTACAAAAGAATTCTTCATACCTTTTTTTTAACAAGCGCAAAAAAATCAAAAAGAAAATACCAACTTTTTCTACAACATCTTGAAGTCGATGCCGAACAAAACATAAAAATTACTATACTTTGTGATTGATATTGATTCTTTATGTTTTACTTGGCACCAACTTCAAGATAAAATAGCTTGTAGCAAGGACTTGGTTAAATGTTTTGGTTTTTAGTTAGAAGTCGGTTTTGTTTATGAAATAATATTTTAAACTTTTTGTTAGGAACCATTTGGAGAGTATTAGAGAGTAAAAATAAAAATAATTTGAAATTGGACCGGAATTGTCAAATGGAAATGGCAGAGAAATCGAGTTAAGAACAGATAAAAAACATACAAACAGATTGAGAAGTAGTTAAGAAGAACGTCCAGATTACCTAAGATTCGTATCTTCATTGGTATAAAAAAACAAGTATTCGCAGAGAGCGGTAATCCAATTTACAAAAACTACGACTACAGGCGACTAACATACTAGTACTCCGCTAACGAACATTTAATACATGTTCTTCTGCTAAAATGATTTGTGGACCGATAATCCCTCATTATCTGTTGGTAACATATTATGTAGGCTTATTATGTTGAGGCGGAAGTGCGTCAGGTTTCAGGCGCGTCGCCTCCCACTGTATCAATCAGAAAGGCAATTATTTCGGTAAGCTGAGCCACCCCGGTAGAGTCGCGTTACTCGCCGATTCTCTTCCCTTCCTCGCTCGACCCGACCGAAGCAGCTATCACAATACGCTGTTCTCTTAATAAGTACAGTGTTATGCTAGGCTATACCTTTTTGAGGAAGGAGGATCGCCGGCGGGGTCACCGTCCGTCATTCGGCTCATTGTATTGTTCGACGAGGTGGACAAACCATTCCAATAACATAAGAGAATAATTGCAGACCACCTCGTCCAGCATCTGACCAACACTAAGCCGGATCCGACGGACAAATAAGAGAGCGTACATCTACCCAGTCCACGGAGGAAGGTGGAGTCGACAAGCCATGGTATGCGATGTTCCACGGGGATCAGGCCCTCTGCTGTACAACGTCACATACGTTCGGACATTACGGTCTCGGGTCCTGCCGGGGCCGGTGACATCTGGTATACAGATGAACGCTGGTCGCCGCTCGCGGAAGGACCCGTAGGCAGGCACGGCTGGGCTGTCACTTTTGCGAGCGTGTTATGCTTGCTAAGGAGGAGGTGGTCTTTGCTCCACTCCCGCCACAGGAGGACGCGTCGGCGTCAGAAGGCGGGTTTCAACCTTAGACCACCGTGAGCTCCCCTAGGGAAAGGGCTCCATACCTGCTTTCATGTCGACGAGATGGGGTGCGACGTATTCGGCACGCGCTCACCTCGCCTCCTGTGAGGCACGTTACACACCGCGCCACGCATAAGAGTGGACGAGAGCGACGGGCCACCGCCTGCCGGGGCTAGCGGACAGGCCTGGCTATATATCCGTAGCCCTGGCATTAAGGGTGAAAGATGGATACCGAAGAGTTTTAGTGGGTATCCTTATATTAATTACCAGCTGTGCCCGCGGTTTTACCCGCCTGGTGATGAAAAATCGTAATATTTAGATAATTCTGTGTCTGTACTGTATCTTTATAAATTATAGGTTATGTTGTGTTATTTTTATGTGTAAACTATGTTATTGGAAAGTTTCATCAAAATCCATTTAGAATTTATGGCGTGAAAGAGTAACAAACATACATCTATACATCCATACATCCTTTCTTACAAACTTACACGAGATTATAGAGATAGAGATAAGGTTACAAAAACTTTTGTTTCACTGTAATACGCAGTCCAGGCGCACAATATCCTCTTTTGAGGTTCCGTACACAAACATGGTCGCATTTAACTGGCAGCTAAATTTTTTTCTTGTCATTTCGAGTAAACTCATTGAGACCGCCAACGTCGGAGCTTAAATAGATCTCGCACCTAATTATTCTAAAAGCAATATGTACAATGAAACAGGCCAAAGTTAATTTATTCCTTACAAGACATAGTGATAGAACATCGCAAGCGGTGTACAAATATTCTCCAACAAATATTGGCTTTTGTTGAAACCAACTTTTAATTAAATTTAAATAACCAGAATTAATTTATAAATGTTTTGAACCATACAATTTGAGAGGTCGGCTAGGGTAGTTGACGGCCAAGTTTTTGATTTTTTGTTGCAAGAGATCAACAAACATGCAAACGGCCCACCTGATGGAATGCGGTTACCATTGCCTGTGGACATTTGTAACACGAAAGGTAACATCAATCAGGCGCCGAAAGTGGCGTTTAACATCAATTGATGCTGCACGCCGCCTTCAGCATCTATAACAGACCGCGACGTTCCAAAACGCCATAATAATGACGCCATTTCAGTGGGATGGACAAATGTAGCCAAAGGATGGTATTGTGGTCGCGTTGTTTTCATGCCGCCTTTGCAATTCACCATCAAACACGTAGACGTCGTGGCAACGCGAACGAAGTTTCCTTGACTAGTAAACAATACAAACAATATTTGAATGAGTATTTCAGGTCCACTTCACATCTGGAAGGGTTGTCGAGCTTTAACCGTTGAGCCATAACTGAGTATATCGCCAGTTGAATGCGCAGGCAATAAGACGGGTGTTCCTTTAAGATAATCCTGCCGAATGAGATGTGCCACGGCGTGTTTACAAACACCCACTCAATGAGGACATCTGTACTCCGCGGCTTAAACCTTACAAGGCATGTTTGTGAGGGCATAATTAGGCGCTCTTAATAACTTACTCGTTTGCATACGCAAGGAGGTTCCCGCGAAGTGGGGGAGGCACTGACGGCAATGTGGAACTAATACAAAGATCATCTTGAATAATCAATACGGTTATTCTTAGACAATTTTCGTGGCAGAAGTGCGTTGTCAGCGTTCGAGCAAGCTGTAAACGAGCTGCCTGCGGCGGACTGGAAAAAGTGTTTCGAAAACTGGTTCAAACGCATCAAACTTTGTATAGATAGAGGCTGGTGGAGAGTACTATGAAAGATTAAAAAAAAATACCTTGTAAAAACTTTTTTTTGGCAAATCTTTCCGAGTATAATATAAGCAATTTTAACAATTTTCTTCTGTTATAATTATTTATACAGTAAATTGCTGCAATGTAGGTAATAGACTGATTTTTTTACTATAAGTATGATTTTCAGAATAATGTTCTCCCGTGAAACCTAGAGTTGAACAAAAACTTTCGATTTTGAGTATAAAACGTGTTTCAATAGGGTCACCCCTATGAATCATCTAAGCGAGCTTACTTATGGCAGCTCTATGCATTCACTTGCCTTACCATCTAATTGGTCGAGTTTGGCATTTCATCATCGACATCGACCTTTGTCGATAAGATAATTATAGCGACCTGCCAGTACATCCGCAAAAGCTCGTGTATGTGACACGAGCTTAGTGAATCACTCGTGGGCCCTCGCCCCAGGATGCTTACAACTACCAACAAATCTACAGATCTGCCATTTTGAACATGCTAATACAGACCTTATAGTTATGAAGTTTGAGTTGAAATTGTTTGGTTAAATATTTGTGCGGTTCTTGCTCACGCCGTTCAGCGCTGCGGATTGAACTGTACTCAGTTTTATGGCGCAATTTGTTCGGGCCCCCGCGACTCGCGTCACTCCATAACTGATATTGGACGTTTCTATTTTGTAAGTAGATATTCGTCCAAAAGAAATAGTATCACCATTCAAATGCAATGCATCTACATCTCTCAGTCTGCATCTTTGTGTGCATCTCATATGCAATAGACCAGAGTTTCTTGAGCTAATTTTCATTGTAGATATATTTAGACCACTTGTACCTATTTAATACGTCATGTCATTAATGTTACTGAGTATGCACTGTTTGCTACAACTACATTCATTCTTAGAAAAGTGATTGTCTACACATGTCTGTATAAAATATATTTTTTTAAGAAAAGTTTGAATTAGTAAACTTTTAGCTAGACATGTTGCTGGGAGTTTCTTGCCGCTTCTTCTCCTTAACAGCAAAAACACGTCACGAAACGGTGTACATAGACTAGGAAGTAAAATTAAAAACTTATATATATGACCTTCAAAAAGTATTCCCTAGTGGAACTTATTGTGAATAAACACATTTGAATTTGGTGGTGAAGGCAATTTATTCAAACTTAATTTATGTGTTGTCTTAAAATACCTTATAGTTTTATTATTATTCATTATTTAACTGCATTATGTATTATTATGTGTAATGTATTGCCCTTTATGAATTCAGTTGCTGGTCCCAGGCGGAAGAACATCGCAGCATATGCTGAGACTGGCTCTTCCACTTTTCTATAACGCATTTTTATTTCAACGACCACAAGTGATCGATACTAAGCACGTTTACATAAATATATTTCAATTGCAATTTTATCATCTAACTATCATGTGTGTATTCGTTACTCAGAATAAACATTTAAATATTTCATGTTTAATAAAATATTGCTTTATTATTTTGAGATGACACAACCTGAAAGGACATATTGGTGAAATTCCCAATACTATTAACCAGAAACTTAAAGTATTGAAAGCCGCTTTATTTGGTTCGTTTCAAGTAGTCTAAAAACACACAACGCGCCTACGGACTCTACCTCACAGGTGGCGGGGAAAACGGGGGACCTTTTCTCCCTGCTTAACATTCGATAAGTTAAATTTGGTAAGTTCTATGGTAAAGAATTTTAAGAAGTCACTTTTTTGCTTATAACTTCTTTAATTTTTAATTTAGGGCAAAAAGTTATATAAACATATTTGTAGGCAAAACAATTTGCTACAAATTATGACTACAATATTTTTGTAAGACGCATAGTTTCTGAGATATTGCGATAAAAGTGTTTTCACCCCTTTTTCCAAGATGGCGGCCGGGGGACAAGGGTGGCGACCCCCACAAACTTGAGGTTAAGCTTCTATTGACCCCCCCCCCACACACACATGTCCCAAAAATAAAGTTGCGTCCTCTAAGAAATGCAAAGCTCATGTAACATTTCAATGAACTATACATTAAATCATTAAAAAAAACTTCGCACACACCCATGTATTTGACACACACACGCATATATAATCTTCGTTAAAATCAAATTAACATTGGCGAAATATGTGATTATAGAAGTATAGACTTTGAGAATAGAACCTTGATAATATTCAGACTTATAATTTAACTGAATTATGGTCGAATTTCGACCACTGGACGACCACTAGTATTTAAATTATTACGTCAAACTAATTCTTATTACTTCAAATGTAATCCACTTGCAATAGATAGCATTTAGATTTCGAGTTAATAAAGCCTTGGTATAAGACATCGTATAACTTGAAGAATTTCAGGCAAAACAGGAGAGAGGCGGGTGGCGGGCCGACCCGGGCGCAACGAGTTGTATACGAGCACCGCGAAGAAGGAACCTGAATAAAGCTAAATATAAAGGACTATAAGCAATTACACCGCGATCGCCGACGACCTACAGATTTGGCGAACGGGAGGCAGAGCTCGCAGCCGAACGTGGACCTTAACCCCCAAGACACAAGGTCGCTTGTGTCGCCCTCGAGAACGGCACTTCGCAGCCGAGTAATACGCAGACATCAAGGGTTTTCCCGCTTTATTTATTCCCCTTAACGAGCGCGCCGCTCAATGGGCAGGAACGGGCAGACCCCGAGCCCCGGCCTCCGGGCCCCGGGCCCCAGCTCATTGTCATGCTAATAACCTGAATTATTGCTAACATTTCTTTCTCGAGATACCGACACCTGGGTAATCGCCGCTCCTCAAGGGCGATTAAGTCCCCTTACTGCCTTGATGCCCAAATCCGCCCGCACTCTTATTCCTCAGCGTATTGTACGATAATGATGTTTGTAAACAGGCTAACTATTCATTCTCTTCCTTGCCATTGGTGATATTTTGACCTCATTTGTATGGCTTAGCTTATGTGAAATTTGCACCGTTGGTAAGCATCACGTGTAATGGGGATATTGGAGTACGACCATTGACATCATGTTTATTCGGCCAAAATTATTAACATAAAATGTAGTCTAAGTAACCTAACTCCTTATAACATCTGCAATCTGCCAGTAAAACTTCCGTCAAAATCGGTCCCGCTGTTTCAGAGATTACCCGGATGAAACACACAGTCAGAGAGACAAAAAAAATGGTATTTTGAACAAGCACGGTATATACTTTCATATTATTATGCATTTAGTAAAAAGCTATTATTACAAATTTAATTCTATTTTCAGAGAAACATCCAAGAGTTCTTTACATCTTTAAGATAGTCCTTATTGCCTTTAGGCCGCCCTCGCTACTGCCAGTGATGTTGTACATAATATTTTAACCAGTATTTGAATACACTTTACCACTTCCAAAACTTGTAATAATATTGAAAATTGGGAAACGGCCGGAAGAGTGCGCCAACTGCGCCGAAACCCACAGAGACATAAAAGAAGAGTTTAGGTTAAGTACGACATAAACTAAGTTAAGTTTTTGGGTGAATTTCTTAATGAACATTAATTAATCGTTCAGTATTCAAGTGGTGCGCCGCGGCCTTAGGGCGGCGCCACACCCTCACTCACTGGCAAATTGTAAACAAAACGAAATATTCTTTGATTGTGGAGCTTGCAAACGGGCCGACGGACCTAATAACAAGTGCTTACCGTCTTTAACAGCACCAAAAGTGGAGCCAACGCGTTGCCAGCCTTCAGGAAGAGATAGAGATGATTGAGATAGGGGGGATGGAATTGAGGGGATGATATAGAAGTACCAGACAACTGAAATGGGATAGGGTGGTAACTCTCACTTGGCTTAGTTCAAAGCTAACCGCATGCGATTATCCTGTGTAAACGTGATATCACATTGACCCGGCCGCCCCTAGGAGCTGTATTTAATTAATCTTTCCAGCATAAAGAAAGAAGTGCATGACAATAGCTATGAATGTCAAAGAAGCAAGTGAGGTGTGTAAGAATAAGACTATATGGCGCTCTGTTCTTCGTGCCTACCCCGCAAGGGACCTGGCGTGAAGTTATGTATATATGTATAAAAGAAGAAAGAAAGGAGAAAGAAAGAATTTATTTGCTAGGAAAGCGATAATATAAGCATGTAAAAATAATTTTATTTCATAATAACATTTCTTAGAAAACACTTTCTTCATGTGTTATTTGTTAATAAATTTTATCCACCAAACCAGACAAAATGTAATATCACACCTCGTTATATTTGGTTTGACACGTAAAATGGTGAAACACCCTTAAGCAGTAGGCAGCCGCTGGAATAAGTTCTTCGGTTTAGGCTTTGGTCCTAATAAAATGCGGCCATGCGACCCCCCCTCCAGGAGTGGCTCCAATCCATCGCACGCACTTATCGCGATCATCGTCACTAACTGACCACTTGGCAGGCGCACTCTCTCGCGATTCTTGCCAATTTGTTACTTAAAGTTGTTTTGTACCTAAGGGTTGAAAATGGTTTATCTTTGAAATTCACTGATGAAAAGTATTGACATAAATCGAATATTACCTATTGGTCTATACTATTACGAAAGATTAAATTATCTTCCGATTCCAGTTGGCCCCAACGTCTATCATTGTAATCAGCAACACTTGAATATTGTGAAAGAAATTAATTAATTATTCTTCTCTCTCTTAGCTTCCGACTAAGACTGCCAATCGATGTTTATAACAAATGTCTATAACGAGGCAAATAATAGAGCTGCTTACAGGTCACTTACCGTCAGTTTAAGTGACATTATTGTTATGTTAATAAATTCTCATAAATTATGATACCCTTGTGGTCCGAGCAGACGCTGTCCTGCCTTGAAACAATAAAAACCTAAGGCCCGATTCTAGTGCCTCCTACCGGTTCCAATTGCGAGACTAAAGCATCCGGGGAAGCACTCAAATACACACAAAAGATATCATCAAAATCGGTAAATTTGTTCTTATATTATGCGCGTACATACATTTCCACGATTCTTTTATATTTTATATATTAGATGCATATTGATTAAGGTTCACATACTATTAATCAATGAAAGGGTGTAAGTATAGCGCCATCTGTTTGATGTTTATTGTAACTTAGTTGACTGCAGAACTCATATTTACCAACATCCCAGTTTAAAAAAATGCAATATTTTTTATTACAAATTAAAATGGAACCTATCTTATGTCCTAAATTGAAACAAAATCGACCAAAATGTAAAAAAACATCGAAATCGGTTGAGTAGTTTCGGAGTCCATCGCGGTCAAACACTGCGACGGGATTTTGTACATTACATTACAAATTATGATTTCTAAATTTTAATTTTTAAATAAAATCGGCTAAGTTCATATTAAACATTCACGGTTTTTGTCATTTAGGTCAGAAATGTGCCTGCAAAGGTTTTTTTCATAAATGAAAAAAATCTATTCTTGTTGAAAGTATTTTTATTTTCCAATAGCTTGATAATTTGAGCAGATTCCAACCACGCAGGTCAAAAATTAAAGGGGTCGACTTTTAAGACTTCGGGATCCAATATTTCGTCTCCTCATAGCATGTGAGATATTGGCTACCCAGACTCCTATTGATTTAAACACTGATCTACAGGACTATGACCACTGAGAAAACATCTCCAGCCCTCAGTTACATGTGTGGCGGCTACTTTTGATAGGCGGACGGACAAAAACAACTCCATGAAGGTTTCTTTTTTTCCAAAATGGCTACATGCCCTAAAACAGTTATTCTATTAAATACCTTTACATCAAATCGTAAACTGGTATTGCAGTCACTCTTTGATAAAATATTTGCCGATATAATAATATATCTAATCTAAGACATGCCCGCGACTTCGTCCGCGTTTGTTGATGCAAAGCAGCATTTTAAAAAACCGAATCTAACTAGTTTTTAGTGAAAACTGTTTCGTAATAAGCTAATTTTTATGCAACTAAAAACCACGGCTGCTTCTCAAAAAATATCATACTTCTTGTTACAATAAAATTCACTATCGGTTAGTGAAGAAACCACATTGGAATTCATTTTTTTGACTATGTGGTATTTTAAATAATTCCCAGACAAATCCCACGGGATTCCCAGGATAAAAGATTTTAAGTCTAAAAATCTGGTGTCCATCAGCAAAAGCCGCATCGATATCAGCCCAGTAGTTGTTATGCGAGTCCCGAACAAACAGACAAGAAATCTGAAAACGATTGCACCGTGTTCTCTATCTTATAATAGCTTCAATGTACAGATACGGTATGTTTAGAAATTTATAATATTATAGATGAAGTGTGATAAATAATTATCATTCAAGCAATGCTAGCCCTGAAATCACTTTCACTTGGGCGTGAGCGCGCAACACGGCATACTGCGACCGATTTCAATATTAAACTACGGAACAGTTAAGTTTCTGTTGAGATTTACTAGTAGAAGGAGACGCGGCATCCACCATGATCGTGTTGGCCATCACCGTGGTCCTCCTGGTCACGCTATATTTCTACGGCACCAGGAACCACAACTATTGGAAGGAGAAGGGCGTAGTTCACGACAAGCCTATTCCGCTCTTTGGAACGGATGCCAAGAGGTACTTGCTGCAGAGGAGCATGGCGCAAATGGCGGCGGACACTTACTTCAAATACCCGAACGAACGAGTCGTGGGCTACTATCGCGGCTCTATCCCGGAACTGGTGATCCGCGATCCCGACCTGGTGAAGCACATCCTCTTGACAGACTTCAATTACTTTCACTCCCGAGGCTTGACTCCGGCGCACAAGAATGTGGAACCGTTGCTCAGGAACCTGTTCTTCGCGGACGGTGACTTGTGGAAGCTGCTGCGGCAGCGCATGACACCGGCCTTCACCAGTGGCAAGCTAAAGGCGATGTTCCCTCTAATCGTGGAACGTGCCGAGAAACTGCAGGCTCTCACGCTGCAAGCGTCGGGCGCGGGGCGACCGCTCGACGCCAGGGACCTGATGGCCCGCTACACGACGGACTTCATCGGCGCGTGCGGGTTCGGCCTCGATGCTGACTCACTAAACAACGAGGACTCAGAGTTCAGGAAACTCGGCTTCAGAATCTTTGACATTACGTTAAATCGCGCAATTACCGTCATCTTTAAGACTTTGTTTCCAGACATTTTCAAATACACCAAGTTCTTAGGACAAGAATTAGAAGACGATGTTTTAGCTCTTGTCAAACAGATCCAAAAGGAAAGAGGATTAAAGCCATCCGGTCGTAACGACTTTATGGATTTTCTATTGGAGTGGCAGCAGCGGGGTAAGATCATCGTTGAATCCCTCGAACACCATAATCCCGACGGCAGCCCCGCATCAGTCGAGCTCGAGATAGATGACGTCCTCGTCGCCGCTCAAGCTTTCATCTTCTTCGCCGCCGGCTTCGAGACTTCTTCATCTGCCACCAGTTTCACTCTCCACCAATTGGCATTTCATCCTGAAGTTCAAAAAAAGGCACAGAATAATATTGACCTTGTTCTATCAAAACACAACAACAAGCTCAGTTACGACGCTATCAAAGAGATGACTTATTTGGACTGGGTGCTGCTAGAGGGCATGAGGATATTTCCGTCGTCCGGATTCCTGACACGGCGCTGCGTGCGCAAGTACCGGCTGCCTGGGAGGGACATCACCATCGATCCCGGCGTGAAATTGTGCGTCCCGCTGATGGCGCTACACAACGACCCCAAGTACTTCGATAACCCTGAGGAGTTCAGGCCGGAGAGATTCGCGCCAGTGGAAGTCGCCAAGAGACACAAGTTTGTGTATTTGCCTTTCGGTGAAGGTCCTCGTTCTTGTATTGGTGAGTATTTTTCACCATTTTCATTAAGACCGCGGTTTTTCTTTAGCGCTACAGTATAGGGATCTTCAAACAGGGCGTAAACAGATAAATAAAGTTTCAACGGAGTACACTTTGTTGTGAATGACAGGAACCATTTACTTTCAGGTGAACTCTTTGCCAATTTACCTACTGCTAAACATAAAAAACAGGAACTAAATTTCTTTGTACATGCTAGTAGAAATATTAAGCGCAAGAAGTGACGTGTATTTTTCTGTAAGCAGTTGTGACTATTTTAAAGGACTTATTGATGCATGGATGTTGTAGGTGGTCGTTTGGGGCAGATGCAATCATTGGCCGGGCTGGCCGCGGTGCTGGCCAGGTTCACCGTGAGGCCCACCCCGGAGACCAGGAGGCACCTTATCTCGGACCCCAAGTCCAGCATCGTCCAGAATGTAATCGGTGGAATCCCACTAAACTTTGAGCCGAGAGAAGGAATCTCGAAATCCGCTGTAGAATCATGATCACCATCAAATTGCATTTGAGCAGCCTTCAAAGTGATCTCTTCTAGGACATTCTTGGCTTGGTTAGATCAATTGTATAGTTTCTTGCGTTGCGATTTCTTTAGTAAGTATAAAATATAAACGTGTATATATAAATAGATTTCAGATTAAAAAGCGAAACCACGACGAAAATGATAATCATGTCTATCGCAATAATTGATAGATATGAAACAATAAATAAATAATTGTGTTTTTTATTGAAAACAGCCACCATTCCGACCTCTGGGCCGACTTTAATCTGTGTATTACAGTACCTATTGCTATGTTTAGCTATGACTATATTAACTAAGATTAAGGTACCATAATTATATTGTTACGTGCGAGCGGGGTACGCACATATGGATTGGAAGAAAACACCAGGTTTTAACTAAACGCTTTTATTGACTTACTGTCACACTTAAGATGTGAACAAAATAAGAAATAAAAGGGAAAATAATTTATAATTAATTTACTGTAATATATTTAACAAGGGTTGTTAAGAAAAACGAATAATTTGAAAACGATTAATATGTATAAACGAACAAAAGGTTCATCTAGGCTAGACTCCGCTCTCAGTCAGCCTGATATACCGCACTCCCCTAGGCAATTTCCTCCAGGCAGAGAAGGCAGCGTTCCGATTAGGGTGGTAGTCCTCCTAGGTATCTTCTTTTGTCTTCTGACAAGGTTTATTATAAATCCCAAGGGTAGTTCCTGAAACGCAATCATGCGAGGCGTATTAGAGCGCTGCATAAGCTAAGCACAAGGAAAAGGCTAAGTTCATGAGGCAAATCAGAAGTAAACAAATTAGCATTTGCAAGGCAGGCAAGATCAAGGTGGCGAAAGAAAAGAGCAGAAACGGTTACAAATATAAAGCTACTAAGATATCAAATAATAGTACCAATACATATACCAAGTATTCGGTATCGATATCTTATATTAGGTAATATCAGTATATTACCTAGTACTAGAAACTGATATCATTAAAACACAATTACAAGAACTACTATCAAAAGATATTTTTAAACACTTATTAATTATAATTATGAAAACATTTCTTCCTGTTAAACTAATATATTAACAAAATTAATCATTAATAACAAAATATAGTTTGATACAACGGTTTAGTCGTAACAATGAGAAGTAAACTATAACATCAATTTGTGCATAACTCACCCGAACTGGGAAATAATTTTCAAGTTATATTTACTGCATTTATAAATGCTACACTGAGTAATCAACAATACTAGTTGGGTTTATACTAAAAAATTAATTCGGGCGCTGTAAAAGTAACACAGCCGACTCAGTTAAACGCAAGATGGCCGTCGATCGCTTATTGGATATCGGCGCACACGTCAGAAACAAAATGAGTTGGATGCATTCACTATTAGCAATTTAATTAGTTTTATACCTCCATACGTTTAAATTAAACGTGTTAATTAATAAATAGTAATTATTAGTTTACTCGTAAATGTAATAATTATTTATAAAAATTGAAATATTTGTAACGTTCCGTTACATTACCCCTCTTTCTATGAAAGGATTTAGCCTCCTGCTAAATCCGTAAAATTAAAGATAAAACATAAATTAATAATACAAGGATCGAGAGTCCAAGTCTAATTCCGGTCTTGGTATTTAACCAGTTTTAGATCTTTTATATGCCAGACACCCAAGTCACGACCATTTGTGTCTTCGAGTACGTAGACCAAGGGTGATCGTTTTAACTTCACTCGGCATTTTTGGAACTTAGGTGCTAATTTTTTAGTGAAGTGCGCGTCTTTGTCACTTTGAAAGTAACAACGTTTCCAAACTATATCGCCGACGTTGAACTCTACAGCTTTACGACGCAAATTGTAGTGTTGGCTATTCTTATTGTGAGCATGCCAAAGTGAAGCTTGGACCTTGTCGAAGACATTAGATAGTTGACCTAAATTTTCAGCATAAACATCACGTTTTTGAAAAACAACTTTGTCCAAATCAGGAATTTCTAAATAGTGCGAACCACAGGTCACTAATTCTCTACCGTGCACTAGGAATACTGGAGTGTAACCGGTACTTTCATTTACTGAATTATTAATGGCAAATTGTATTTGAGGTAAATTAACATCCCATGTCCTATGGTCGTCATTAACAAATGTTGATATGGCAGTAATAATAGTCTTATTGTACCTCTCCACGGTATTAATTTGAGGGGTATATTTAGGAGTAAAATTAACGTTAGGAATTTTGTATTTTTTGAATAACTTATCCAAATCTCGACTTATAAACTGACTGCCATTATCTAAGAATAAAGTTTGTGGAATCCCATGAACAAGGAAAACGTCATTCTCTAAATGTTTACACACTAAGTCTGAAGTAGCACGACGTAGGGGGAACAGAAGACAGTATTTGGAAAAGCAACATGTGACGACAAAAATATACTGATTCTGTTTTCTAGAGGAAGGTAGTGGACCAACCAAGTCAATTGAGAGAGCTTGAAAGGGGCGCGCAATATCTTTTGGCCTACCCATTTTACCAAGAACAGCATGAGTTGGATGTTTATATGCAAGACATATATCACACTGTGATATAAATTTGACTACATCCGAATAAATACCAGGCCAATAATATTGAAGTGCCAAACGCTTATATGTCTTGAACACGCCAAAATGCCCAGCAATTGGTTGAGAATGACATTTTTCGAGGATATCTTTTCGTTTCTCTTTCGGTATAACTTGTTTCCAGGCAAACTCCGAAGTAAGAATATTGTTGCTTTTCATGTATCGAAATAAAATACCACCATCTACTTTGTAATTAGGATAACTAATTGGAGATTCAATACAGCCCTTAAAAATTTTAAGATACCAGTTATCTTGCGTATTAGGATCATGAAGTTCGGAAGTATTGTCAACAATAGTGTTAACAGGTACACTTCTTGAAAGTGCATCTGGAATTACATTATCTCTTCCACGTCGGTGTCTTATCTCAAACTTAAACGAAGAGAGACGTACGCCCCATCTGGCGAGGCGACCCGTTGGATTAGTTAAAGATAGAAACCATTTGAGAGAAGAATGATCAGTATAAACGAAAAAGGTCTTATCACTTTCTAAATAACAGCGCCAATGTTCAAGAGCAGACAGTACAGAAAGGGCTTCTCGCTCCGTTGTACTATAGTTCTTCTCAGGCTTAGTTAATGAACGGCTCATATAAGCTATAGGATGCTCGACACCGTTTATAGTTTGAGCTAACATAGCACCTATACCAAAGCTACTAGCGTCAGTATGTACATCAAATGGATAATTAAAATCGGGGCACGCTAGAACGGGTGCCTGTACCAGCTTAGATTTAAGTTCAAGGAATGCTTTATCAGCTTCCCCAGTCCATTGGAACGGAGGGGCATTCTTTTTATTAGAAGTAAGTTTATTTAGAGGCCCAGCAATTGTACTAAAATGAGGAATAAAACGTCTATACCAAGAAGCAGTACCTAAAAAACGTTTCACTTCTTTTCTACTACAAGGTGTTGGAAAACCTAGAATAGCCTGAACCTTCTCAGGATCAGTACGCAATCCTTGAGCATCGACGACATAGCCAAGGTAACGTAAATTGCTTCTGAAGAATTGACATTTATCGAGATTGACAGTAAGTTTTGCTGAGCGTAATTTGTCAAGAACTTGTTCAAGCAAAGCTACGTGTTCATCGAAATCTTTACTAATAACAATAATATCATCAAGGTATGCAAAAACTTTTAATTCAAACTCAGGTCCAAATAAAATATCAACTAGTCTTTGTTGTGTTGCCGGGGCATTAGTAAGACCGAATGGAGTAACCTTAAACATAAAAGTACCACGGCCAGGAACATAGAATGCCGTTTTCTCCCGGTCTGGTTCTTCGATTAAGATTTGCCAAAAAGCCTTAGACAAATCTATACTAGACAAGTATCGAGCATCCTTTAGATTATCCAAAATCTCAGATACGTATGGCAGACTGTACGCATCCTTTTTTGTGACAGAGTTGAGCTTTCGGCTGTCTAAGCAAAACCGTGGATTTCCGTCCT
The DNA here is from genome assembly GCA_012273795.1 of Dendrolimus punctatus. Classification (NCBI taxonomy): domain Eukaryota; kingdom Metazoa; phylum Arthropoda; class Insecta; order Lepidoptera; family Lasiocampidae; genus Dendrolimus; species Dendrolimus punctatus. Next base: position 14,061,639 of record CM022541.1, on the reverse strand, counting down.
TTTTACCTACTACCAGTACAGGAGAAGACCACGGGCTATTACAAGGCTCAATAACATCCAAAGCAAGCATCTCATCTATTTGCTCCGTGACAATACGCTGCTTCTCAGGAGACATACGATAGTATCGCTGTCGTATAGGTTCAGCGTCCTCTGTATTAATGCGATGTTTAATGAGATGAGTCCTACCTAATCCTTTTTCCGCAAATGAGATATCTTTAAATTTGCTTACAATTTTATCAGCCACGGCTTTTTGTATATCGCTTAAATTATCATAATCATATAAGTAAGAATGAGAAGAATTTAGAATTTCTGAAAGACCAGGGTCAATTACATGTAGGTTTTCTTTTTTACAAAGGTATTTTGGGCACAGGTTAAACTTTTTCCAAAAATCTATTCCTAAGATTAGAGTAGTTTCGATTTCTGGAATGGCGTGTGTTTTTAACAAGAAAAATTGATCTTCGAAAGTTATGGGTAGCAAAATATAACCAACGGACATTATCTTTTGTCCACCCGCAGCAGTGACTGTAATAAGTTCATCAGTACACAAGGGCATACCATATTTTAGGAAGTATTTATGACTATTTTGACCTAAGATAGAAACAGCAGAACCGGAATCCAAAAGACCGTGTAAGAATAGATCATTATTTATTTGAACTTTGACATAAGGACGAGGATCATTACTCGGTTTATTGTTGAAAATTGTAGATATAGAACAAGGTGAGAATAAATTATTAATTGTTAGCAACCAATCTTTCCAGTCCGAGCTATCTCTGTAATTGGTTGGTCTACAATTTTCAATATCTAGTTTTTTGGATTACAAACAGGACAATCCGGTATACGAACATCTTTCTTACCACATTTAAAGCAAAATATTGAACGCTCTGCTGTACAGTCTCTCATATTGTGAGTGTCAACGCGACACCGAAAACAAAATGGTTTCTTTTTGATTGTAGCTATTTTATAAGATTCGTTTTGTTGATATGCAAATCGCTTTTGTGCGTTTTGGTGACTTAAGTTCTTGTGCTTCGAAGACTGATAACTAAATTCGGGTGCTAGAGTGCTCATATTAGCTGGGGGTGGTTCTTTAAAGCTTTCTGACCTTACTTTAATACGTTCATAATTTCTACATACGGTTCGAATGTCATCTATAGTTTTTATAAAAGGACTCGCAGCTATAATTGTCGAATATGAAGGACGTATGTTATGTAGTAATATTTCTAATTTCGTTTCTTCAGATAAGGAATTAGTGAGACGGGAAAACATACCATCCATTATTGACAGATATATTGTTATACTTTCATCATCACCTTGTGTACGCTGTCGTATCTCTGAAGTCATAAGATAATCATAATCCGGACGATCAAAATCATCCTTAAGAGCGACAATAAGATCGTTCCATTGGTTTACTTTATTCCTAACATTACGGTACCAATGGAGCGCATCTCCTACGAATATATCAAAGGCAGAAGTAAGCATTTTGTCTTCAGAGATACTTTTGGAAAATCGAAATTCTTCTAATTTTTGTATGAAAGACCTTACGCAAGTTTTCCCATCATATTTCAATTTAGCGAATTCACCGACTAAGCCTCGATCACAGGAGACAGATATATTTAAGCCAGATATATTTGGAAGATTATTAGGTAAAGAATCATCATCAGATGTTGAAGCTAAATCTTTAGGTTCTCGAACCTTAGATCCAGGGAAGGTTACAAGATTTTCATAAAAGGTTTCATAACATTTTTTACACTTTTTTAATAAAGACGTCTCATCAATAGTTTCCGGTTTTTCTATTCTTTGCAGTCTGTAAAATAAATGATGTAAAAGTGATTTGGTTCTGTTAAATAATGGTTCATTAAAGTTACTTTTTAGTAAATCAAGGTTAATTTTAACTTTTTCTAATGTTTCTTGAACACCTTCTATGTCTTCTGAAAAATCATACACAGAATCTATGATATCCTCTGAAGGATATAATTGCGTCAGTTTGTTAACTTGACGTCGTAACCCTGCAACATTATCAGAAGGAGATTCCCCTCTAATCGCCACTTCATACATAAGTTCAGATTTCTGAAGAAGTAGAAATTTTATTTCAACAGCCATTATAAGGTATAAAATATAAGAACTATTTGAACAAGTTAAAGAATAAGAAAAAAATATCGCCCAATCTAGGTATGTTGTGCACAAATCAAACTGAACAATATTATTATTTACAAACAGCGAGGAAAAGAAAGAAAGAGAAGCGCAAGGAAGAAAGATCCGTTCTGTTACAAACTACTGTAATGATAAAACGATACAAAATGTATTAGCATATGATTGTATCGTCTTTACAATACACACACCTGAAAAAACAAAACCAACACCAAGGCAACTACTAAGATGCAAACAAACCGAATGCGGAGCCTAACCATAGACCACGTATATGGGCGCCATTTGTCACACTTAAGATGTGAACAAAATAAGAAATAAAAGGGAAAATAATTTATAATTAATTTACTGTAATATATTTAACAAGGGTTGTTAAGAAAAACGAATAATTTGAAAACGATTAATATGTATAAACGAACAAAAGGTTCATCTAGGCTAGACTCCGCTCTCAGTCAGCCTGATATACCGCACTCCCCTAGGCAATTTCCTCCAGGCAGAGAAGGCAGCGTTCCGATTAGGGTGGTAGTCCTCCTAGGTATCTTCTTTTGTCTTCTGACAAGGTTTATTATAAATCCCAAGGGTAGTTCCTGAAACGCAATCATGCGAGGCGTATTAGAGCGCTGCATAAGCTAAGCACAAGGAAAAGGCTAAGTTCATGAGGCAAATCAGAAGTAAACAAATTAGCATTTGCAAGGCAGGCAAGATCAAGGTGGCGAAAGAAAAGAGCAGAAACGATTACAAATATAAAGCTACTAAGATATCAAATAATAGTACCAATACATATACCAAGTATTCGGTATCGATATCTTATATTAGGTAATATCAGTATATTACCTAGTACTAGAAACTGATATCATTAAAACACAATTACAAGAACTACTATCAAAAGATATTTTTAAACACTTATTAATTATAATTATGAAAACATTTCTTCCTGTTAAACTAATATATTAACAAAATTAATCATTAATAACAAAATATAGTTTGATACAACGGTTTAGTCGTAACAATGAGAAGTAAACTATAACATCAATTTGTGCATAACTCACCCGAACTGGGAAATAATTTTCAAGTTATATTTACTGCATTTATAAATGCTACACTGAGTAATCAACAATACTAGTTGGGTTTATACTAAAAAATTAATTCGGGCGCTGTAAAAGTAACACAGCCGACTCAGTTAAACGCAAGATGGCCGTCGATCGCTTATTGGATATCGGCGCACACGTCAGAAACAAAATGAGTTGGATGCATTCACTATTAGCAATTTAATTAGTTTTATACCTCCATACGTTTAAATTAAACGTGTTAATTAATAAATAGTAATTATTAGTTTACTCGTAAATGTAATAATTATTTATAAAAATTGAAATATTTGTAACGTTCCGTTACATTACACAGCCGCACGCAATACCTCTCTACAGGGTTGCCCCTATACGCACGACTAACGATGCACTGTCCCGACGTTAAGGTGTCTCACTCACAATACCGATGCTACTAATATTACGTAGACCACCTCCGATATAACGCGTGTAGCTCGCCTCTGCTTCGTCTCTCGAACTACGCTACACGCCTCGTTCACGTAACTGTCCTCTAAACTTGCCACTAAATTCACCACTTTACTCGCCACTGTCTTCTATTAAACCTCTCTTCCAACTCTTTCATATCGCACTTGTCGCTTCGGTGTCTTGAACTGAATTCAATTCCAAATTGCTCAGTAAGCGCGCCTTACGCTGCTTATATACCCGGAAGAATCATCTAGAACTCGTAATTTCGTTAGTCTTTTATTTACTTTCTGTCCCTTTCTAAACATCTATCTACCTCCGCCTTTTCCTTCTCGAACCTTCTATTCGAGAACTTTCGTTTATCATCCTATCCCTTTCTAACATCTATCAATCTCTTTCTTTTCCTTCCCGAACTCTCTATTCTAGAACATTCGTTCATAGTCTATCCCTTTCTGAAATATATCCGTTCTTGTCTTTCCTTCCAGAATCTTCTACCTTTTTCCAAAAGCCTTGCGACTGGTTTACGCTGCCGGAAAGTTCTACCCTCGGTCACCACAATAAGCGAATTAATTATTATTCCTATAACATTTTGAGAAGTTTATGAGTGTGTGTGTGATAAATATGTCTGAGAAGTAGGCACTTAGGCAGTGTATACATAATGCCTCGAGGCAGTTGCTCTTGGAATGAGAGCTCCCGATAAAGCTATCCCTGGACATCGTGAAGTACGTAGTAGTTACCATCCTGGCTTTAATTATTTATGACTTCCAGGCACAAAGACTTCAGCCGACACAATGTTTACTAGTAATACTAAATAATTATTTATAAGATAAACCAAGTAGGTTACTGAAATAAATTGTGAATTCTTTGCAATTGTTGATTGTCTCTCTGAACAAGGCCTCGTTTCATCACATTGATCTTATCCGACAATCTGCGACCGCCCTGCAGCCCACTACTCTGCTATCATTGGGACTAAGTACCTGTGTGTTTTCCTAAAATATCGAAAAATTACATTGTAATACCATTATATTAAAATATTTACGGTAATATTTATCAAAACTGGTTGCGCCGAGGAACACCTCCTTGTAAATTCTTCCTCCCCATCCTTGCCATCAAGAATAGAATAATTCTTTAAATGAAGAATGCGCTAAACAAGAGACAGATTCAGAACTGTCACTGCTGTCACCGCCATAAATACATATAAATTTGTTGGAGCAATTAATGTAAATAAATCAAGATTGCATTAAATGAACATTAGCCAGAATCCTAGTGAGAGTGTGAACCTCCGGGGGACGAGCGCAGTGTGGCGGCAGACTGGTGGCGAGGTGAGTCTTTCCTTGCTTCTTCTTCCCGTCCCTTTGCCTTCTCCCATCACATCGTTCCCGCCAACACTATTATCTTAATCCTACAATTATGATAACAAACTGCATAACAGGTGTTCAGATTTATTTGTGCTGCTTATCGAGCTCTGTGCTATTAAGTTGTTTGGCAATGCAATCAGTGATGGCCCTGATTTGAAACCGTCTTATCTGATAGCAGCAACATCATTATGAGTTGTTGTGTCTTTGCCTTGCCACGCCACTAATATCTACAGCACGCTCCGCGCGATGTGGATGCCACCTATTTTTAGTGGTCTGCATCCATTCGGACAAAACCGAAGCGTAGGTAAGCTTCTCTCGTCTGTCTTTGTATGTCAGGATCAAATCACATTTCTCGGTAACTACTGAGCTTATACGGGTAGCAATTATTAGGATAAGTCCAGACACATCTGCTACCATGAAAATGAATGTAGTTATTTCAAAATGAAGTTTTACATATTACTTATTGAAAGTCAAGAATCTACCATCGCGTCCAAAACAGTTTTAGTTCACATAATACTTTCTTAAATTTTCGCGACTTGTATACATAATAAAACTACGTTTTAACGGTTTGAAGCGCGGTAATTTATTTGATTTTGGTTTATCCGACGTTTCGGCCGCTTTTCAGTGGCAGCGGTCACGAACGACAAAGATGAATGACACTTGTCCAACGTGTATTGTTAAAATTTTATTTAACCTACCGCCAACTTGTTCATTTTAATTATTTAGTTTTAATTTTGTTTATGGTTTATTATTTACTCTATGGGAGCCTAATCTAATTTACCACCGCTTCACAACATGTTGTGGCTTGAAGAAAAAGAAGCGGCGCAATAAACTCCCCTGCAACATGTCTTTACTTCAGAATTATTATTAGGTCCCTAATTAATGTGAATGATGACTGAAAAAGCTTGGTGGCGATAGCATTATACCTATTCGATGCGGTCATCTGAAAATCTTGCGTCGTATAATAAGCCTTTTGGCACAAATGTTAACTTACTAATTTTCTAAATTTGTTTATAGAAAGCTGTTCTAAGATTTTGTTGAAAAACATTATACTTTGCCCCACGAAACTAGTATAACCTTTATGGAGCCTACATGTGGGAGTTTGTAATTTATTTCTGTTCCTTGTATTACTACAATGCACACATCAGGCATCACCTAATTTGGGAATATCCGAGATATTTTTCTTAACATACGGTACATTTCAAAATATTTATTTCTTTAAACTTATCGCGCAAAGTATCCCGCACCCCCATGTTGTAAATTATAATAATACTAGAGTTTACCCCGCGGCTACGCCGCGGGTTAACCTCTAGTGCGTGTCTCTTGTTTATAGAGCAAGTGCTACAGGTTATATTATACTACATTTTTATGTATTTGCGCACAGAAGATTCACTTCATTTTATATCGTTAATTATATATATACCATCCCCTGTCTATCTGTCAACAAAATAAATTACAAAACTTTACCAAAAAGGCCAAAATGGTCGAAATGACCAAAAGACCACAGTGACCGACATGGCTAAAATGACAGAATAGGCAAAAACGACCAAAAAGGCCAAAATAATCAAAATGGTCAAATGACCAAAAGGGCCAAAATGACCAAATAGGCCAAAATGACCGAATAGGCCGAAAGGATCAAATAGGCCAAAATGACCAAATAGGCCAAAATGACCAAATAGGCCAAAATGACCAAATAGGCCAAAATGATCATAAAGGCCAATATTACCAAATAAGCCAAAATGACTAAAAAGGCCAAAATGACCAAATAGGCCCAATGACCAAATAGGCCAAAATGATCAAAAAGGCCAAAATTACCAAATAGTCCAAAATGATCATAAAGGCCAAAATGACCAAATAGGCCAAAATGACCAAAAAGGAAAAATTACCAAATAGGCCAAAATTACCAAAAAGGCCAAAATGACCAAATAGTCCAAAATGACCAAAAAGGAAAAATTACCAAATAGGCCATAATGACCAAAAAGGCCAAAATGACCAAAAAGGCCAAAATGACCAAAAAGGCCAAAATGATCATAAAGTCCAAAATTACCAAATAGGCCAAAATGACTAAAAAGGCCAAAATGGCCAAATAGGCCCAAATGACCAAATAGGCCAATATGATCAAAATTGCCAAAATGACCAAATAGCCCAAAATGATCACAAAGGCCAAAATGGCCAAAATGATCAAAAAGGCCAAAATGACCAAATAGGCCAAAATGATCATAAAGGACAAAATGACCAAATAGGAAAAATTACCAAATAGGCCAAAATGATCAAAAAGGCCAAAATGACCAAATAGGCCAAAATGATCAAATAGGCCAAAATGACCAAAAAGGCCCAAATGACCAAATAGGCCGAAATGATCAAAAAGGCCAAAATGACCAAATAGGCCAAAATGATCATTAAGGCCAAAATGACCAAATAGGCCAAAATGACCAAAAAGGAAAAATTACCAAATAGGCCAAAATGACCAAAAAGGCCAAAATGACCAAAAAGGCCAAAATTACCAAAAAGGCCAAAATGAAAATTACCCCTTGTCCACCCTCAGTATTTAATTTACATACGTACCTAATTTCAGCCAAATCGGTCCAGTAGTTTTTCCATAAACGCATAACAAACAAACAGACAAATATCACGTTATCCCGGAAACTATCCCATTTTTCGGGATAAAAAGTATCCTATGTTCATCCTCGGTATCGAAAATATATATATACTGAGTTTCAGCCAAATCGGTCCAGTAGTTTTTACGTGAAAACGGAACAGACAGACAGACAGACAGACAGAGTTACTTTCGCATTTATAATATTAATAGGGAAATAATAGGGATAATAATAATATTTATTTATTTGCTCTCACAATATAACATGACATAACTGCTAAAAAGGTTTTAAATGACTAAAACATGGTGAGAGCCTGGTGTCAGTAGAAGGAAAAATCCTGTGCGACTGATCACCAGCCTCTCTCTCCCCGGAAAAATAACTTATGTATACAAGTAGTTATTTAATTATAATAGACATACAATGTATTGAGTGTAGATAGCTGTGCAGTGTGTTTGTGTATTTTTATGAAGTATGTATATGTTGTACGTAAATGTGTGTGTGTGTGTGTGTGTGTGTGCGTATGCGCGTGCGTGTGCGCGTGCGTGTGCGCGTGCGTGTGCGCGTGCGTGTGTGCGTGCGCGTGCGCGTGCGTGTGCGTGTGCGTGTTTTGTGCGTGTGCGTGTGCGTGTGCGTGTGCGTGTGCGTGTGCGTGTGCGTGCGCGCGTGCGTGTGCGCGTGTGCGCGTGTGCGCGTGGGCGCGTGTGCGCGTGGGCGCGTGTGCGCGTGTGCGTGCGCGTGTGCGCGTGTGTGCGCGTGTGCGTGTGTGTGTGTGAACATTTAAGAAACTATTACTAAAAGTGCTTCAGTGGAGTCATAGTCGAGTTTCAAAAGTAAAGTCTTGGGAGTTACCTATATAATTTTATTATATAGGTAACTCCCAAGAAAGTACAAAAATCTACAGCAAAACGCTGTGCTGACAACGTTTTGTTTACAGGGGATGTAATTCCTTTTAATAATAAAATTGGATGATATAAATGGTGTGATAACATGTTGTTTCAGAACTATTTGTTGGATAAAAAGTTGCCGAACCGTTAAAACTTTCCAGCGTTCGTAAAGGTCTTTGGTGGGGAAGTAGAACGGGAGAGAAAGACTGACTTTGAGTACTGCTCGTTGTGCACGTTCTAATTTTATCATTGCAGTTTTGGCAGCTCCCCCCCAGCCCCCCCCCCCATGACGTGATACAATAGCTCAAAACATATTGGCATAGGGCGTAGTATAATCATTTCATTATATTAAAATCAGTAACCTGACCAAGACTTTTAAATATATAAATTAACTTTCGTAATCTGAGTGTTAATGAGTTAATGTAAGGTTGAAAACTTAGATTTTGGTCAATGATAACACCCAAATATTTAATATGTTGAGTTGTATGCAATTGAGCGAATAGCACGCTTCTGCAGGACGACAATATCATTTATGTCAGTTGCATTACCATTAAAGAATTCCGAAAGTGAAAAATGTTAAAATAAACCAAACGAGCAATATCAATATCAGTCGTGAATCTTATGGTTTCATTGCATATGCTGCCAAGCTCATACGGTTGGTTCGGCGCGTGTAGCCATGGTCGCGATGTGATGGGACCAAGCTGGAGTCATGTCTTGGTAGTTCTTGCTTCGGAGCGGCTTCATCGGTGTGATACCACGCAAACACAGAATATCCAAGTGAAACAGTTAGCCTTGTGCTTATCCTGTTTAGTGCGATAAGTGCAAATTCCGATGGCCCCTTCTCCTGTCCTATTTTCTTATCCTATTCCTCCGGTCTGATGCCTCTTTCTCAGCCCCCTATTCTGTCTATCCTGTTTATTCCGTCGTATAGGCTGCCAACGTGTTGGCTTCGCTGCTGCTGTGACAAGTCTATCTATAAAGCCGCCTATCTGTTTGACACCTTCGAAATAAACGACTGCGCGCGACGCAGTTAATTAATTTAATTCATAAGTTTGAACATTATTAAGTTTCTGTTGATAAAGCTATAATATTCTCTACAATCACAGATTTCGCCATGGCAATACTGTTAATTTGAGTTAAACAATAAATAAAAGAGTATGTTTGCGCCGAGGAACACCTCCTTGTAAATTCTTCCTCCCCATCCTCGCCATCAAGAATAAAATAAAAGTTTAAATGAAGAATGCGCTAAGCAAGAGAGAATAGACGGAACTGTCACGGCTGTCACCGCGTATTAATTACATATACATAAATTTGTTGGAGCAATAAAATAAAGACAATAAACAGTTATAATCACATTTAATCAGAAGCCCAGAATCCTAGTGAGAGTGTGACCCACGGGGGACGAGCGCAGTGTGGCGGCGCACTGGTGGCGAGGTGAGTTTCCCTTGCTTCTTCTTCCCGTCCCTTTTCCTTCTCCCGGTGTGTTTGTGTGTGTCAAATACAAGGCACTGTGTGTAATGTTTTTTATTGATTTAATGAATTTTTTATGCCTAATTTAAAGAAATAGCATTCTGCACTCCTTCTCTATTGTACAGTGTAGTGTAGTGTACGAATTGTCATACTCCTCCGTCCGCGCAATTTAATAAAAATAAAATTTAAAAAGGAGTACAATGTTTTTGCTGTGTTTTTGTTTCACGTGTTAATATATAAATAATTATTATACAAGTTGCAGCGCCATCTCTTTACAAGTAGTTTTAACACAAACAAAACTTAGGTACAAACGGTACTTACTATACAGAAGGTGCATCAGTTCAAGGCAGCCAGCCACGCGAACAGGGAACTGATACCACTTATTGAAGATAGATGGCCTTGCTGTGACAACATGATTCGCGAATCTCATCATTTGCCTTAATCAGATAATTTGAACATTATAATGCAGTTGTAATTGGCCTTTAACCATGATGTAGCTACTGGAACAATGATAACGAGTTTAGTGATTACATCATATAATTATTCATATTGTAGACGACTGATGTGAATCGGCCGACCGCGTCTAATTCGGCTATTGGCGCCAGACACTCGTCTCAGCCGTATAATAATGTAAGTTTGGTATTATGTTAATTCCAATGATTCTCCACCTATAGAAGGGTAACGCCAAATAAATTCCTTTGCGAACACTAAAAAAAGCACACAATGTAACTTAAGACATGATACAAGTGGTAAATAAACATTTTACTAATATTATAATATTAACAATAATTTGTTTATTTTATATACTTGTTTTTGTTGTTCTCAATGCGTTATATATATGTGTATGTCTTTCAAGACTTTAAATGGCCTAGACATTTCGAGGGTTTACATGGGGCCAAGGGGAGGCCCTTTGACAAAGGGGTATGTGCTTGGATCATATAAACGTCGTATGAGTAAAAGTAGCTTGATTTTTTAAGTTTGCAAAACCTTTTAATCTGCAGTTTATTCGTTAGTAGTATTAGGGTAATAGTTCACTTTAATTAGATATGTTACATCATTTCAAAAGCCATCCACAAAAACATGAATCTTGCAACAAATAACCTTGCATGAAACTGGTACCGTAGAACGGGGTCGATAGGCCCGTTTCGTAATTTTGTATTCTATTATCTTTAATTATTTTTATGTCTGAATAAACGCTTACATTATTTTCAAATGTTAATTTTATCATTTTATAATAATGTCATTGCTTTTAGTCATGCATTTAGAAATAAATTGGCAAAATATAAAGGGGTGTTTTCGGAGGTTGGCATGATTTTTTTATGAGCGGCCCTTTTTTTAGCTATTGCTATTTTATAGTTCTATACTTGAGATACAAGACAATTAAAAAAACTTGGTCCTGAGTTACATCGGAGCCGAGCAATTTAAGATCAAAATCGTGCTGCGTGAACTTAAGGTATCAGTTTTATGCAAGGTTGTTGTTGTTGCAAGATTCATGTTTTTGTGCATGGCTTTTGAAATAATATAACAAATGTAATTAAAGTGAACTATTACCCTAATTGAAAATGTTTGTTATTAGAACATACACATAATAAAAAGTAGTTGTACTTACCATTACATTTAATACACAAAACCTTTTTGAAATTATATTTATTCATCCACTAATTACAATCCTAGATATCTATAATCATACGCGAAAAAAAGAAAACTAAATAAAACGCTCACAATAATGACATTAAATTTATTAGTTTATTTAGTTAGTTAATTTATTTAGTTTTCGATATCGGGTTCTTCATACGCTTCGTTCTCTATATCATGCCTGATTATTGTATCTAGGAACTGAGCAGGAGAAGACAAATGGTTTTGGTGCATACCCCATCCCTAATACCACACAATTGACATGACGTGAGAACAACAAACTAATGTACGTTTTCCAACAATTCAAGAGCAATAATGACCTAAAATAGCATCCCGACCCTGAAGCCCTCGTTCTCACAAAATATAGATATAGTAAGTTCGGCTCGAAACATGCCTGGGTTGGATTCTTCCTCTCAAAAGCCATGGGTCATTACAATCTAACTTAACTTGTGAAATCCTCCAGGTTAGGTTCTTTAAATATTTCAATTAAATAGGTTCCGTTTTTTATGCGTTCACCATAATAGCTACGTGTTTGCTCTACTTGATATGTGCCCAGGGCATAAATGATCATGATCATCATTACTTAAAACTGGAAACTCATCTCCGCTAAGATCAGCGGCATGTGTAGACTGAAAATGAGTCTTCTGATTAGATTATTTTCTAACACATATTCACTTAAGCGATTTCGATTACCAAACGTATTACTGTATACTATCTATTGTATAAATGTAATCGCTAGCCGCAAACTTAAAAAATCAAGCCACTTTTACCCAAACCCCAATGTGTCTAATCACCCCGTGAATTCTATTTACCCCGTTTTACAGTACTTTAAGTTCACACAGCACGATTTTGATCTTAAATATCTCGGCTCCGATATAACTTAGGACCATGTTTTTTTAATAGTCTTGTATCTCAAGTATAGAACTACTAATAAATAGCAACAGTTAAAAAAGTAGCCGCTCATAAAAAAAATCAAGCCAACCTCCGAAAAAATTTACCCACACCCCTTTAATGTAAATGTGGCGTGTGGTGTGTGACACTGACCGGCGATTATCCCTGTCTACGCCATGTAACAATGCACCAAAGGACAAGCCCCTTTTCGTAGAATCGTCTTATTTGGTATTTTGCTTTGGGGCAGCGCTGTTTGCATTTGCTGTACAAAAAAGAGCCGTTAGTCAATTCACCACCTCGGCCCTCGACAGTCTGTTAGAGAACGCTTCAAGGAAATCACTATTATGACGGTCGCCTGCCAATATATTTTTAATAATATAATTTATATTCGGAATAATTTTGAGTGCCTATAAACAATATAAGGATATTCACAATTTCAATACCAGGCACAGCAATAGACCGATATTGCCATCTTTTAGATTGCAAAAATATTTTCCTCATCCTTGTGGGTTGGAATACGCTTCTTCAATAAGATTCCGAATGAAATGCTGAGTCTGCCTTTCACTAAATTTAAAACCAAACTAAAAAGTATCTTGGTGAAAAAGGGATAGGCCATATTGAAGAATACTCAAATGGCAAATCTTCATTTACATAGCAGCTCGCTCCAATCTCAATACTATGTTTTGTATAAGGTTTTTATCTTGGCAAACATGTCACAATTTTACGGAGGTATATTGCAGTATACAATTTCAGTACGTAATGTCATTATTACAACTACTAGTGGTCGGCCCGTGGTCGAAATTCAACCATAATTAATTTAAATTATAATTTTGAACATTATTAAGTTTACGTCGTTGTAAAGTCGGAATAACAAAAATCAAATAAACTACCGCGCTTAAAACCGGTAAAACGTAGTTTTACTATGTATACAAGTCGTTGAAACTTAAGAGAATATTATTACTAAGGTCAACCTGTTTAATTTTCAGACAGTAATTGTATAACAAACCTCAGCATTAAATTTGTGAAAAAAAACTTGAGATTGCTGGGAAGTTTCTTGATTCTTTCTCTTGACAGCAATAACACCTTGCGAAGCGGTGGACTGTAACGACTAAAAGTCGTTTATTAACAGCTGTATATTAGGTAAGCTCATTTGAAGCATAAGATCCAGGCCAGCTGAACCCCGGCCAGCCGACACAATACATAGAATGGGAGGTCAATATACATGTTAACTTATACAAATATATGGATCTGAAGTGTTTGTTTGTTTACTTGAACGCGGTAATCTCGGGAACTACTGGTCTGATTTGAAAAAATCGTTCGGTTCAGAGTTAGATAGCCTATCGAGATAGATTTATCGAGAAGGCTATATATCATCACGAGTATACCATTGGGACCGAAGTGCCAATAAAGAATGTTTCAAAAACGAGGGTTTTAACTTACTTTTTTAACCATTCCACGCGAACGTGTACATAATATTCAAAAAATGTTCTCCAGTGGAACTTATTTTGAATAAAACGTTTTACTTTGAAAATAAAATATTAAAATATAGCGTAGATGGTGTACGTTTTGTGTTGGAATGTGGCAGCAGTGGCGCCCTCTCTGCTCCGCGCGGCCGTTTCTTGGTTTCGGCATTTCATTTTGTAAATTAAACGACCCTCTGATGATGGAGCATGAAAATAAAGGTAATTTCACACTTTCCGATTTATGCCGACTCGGGTGCTTCTATTGATTGGGCTGAAAAACTTTTCTGGTATTAAAGATGATAATACCAAATACTTTGACATCGGGGTCACCAGTATGTGGCGGATTGGCGCAATGGAGAACATAGGCTTTGTTTCAATTGTATTTTCTGATTTACATTAAAATACAGAAAATAATTTCGAGTAGATATCATAGGAATTACAATGTAAAAATGTATAGAAAAAATAAACGTATAAAAAGTTAAAATTCATTGACGCCTTTGCTGGAAGAGGAGCGGCAGCCCGCCCCTCACCGCCTGCACGACGTTGGAGCTGGGCTCGACGGCGGGGCGGCGCGCGGTGGTGGGCGCCGGCAGCACCCGCACCGCCGCCAGCACGGCCGCCAGCCCCGCCAGCGACTGCATCAGCCCCAGCCGGGCGCCTGCCGATTTATCGATACTTTACAATACAATTCAAGTTCATACGCCGATTGAAACCCCAATCTAAGATCACGCATCCTTATTGTTACTATCGCCCAATGTTGATGCTGGAGGTGTTGAGGAAACATGAAGCTTATCGATATGTAGAACCCACCAATGCACCTTTGGGAATCGAAGTAACTATATCGTAAGTAAGACCCGAGCTTAGCAATGGGTCTGTACGAGTATGTATTGAATAAAATTTCATAATAATATAATATTTTTGAAGTGATAACTTCTTATGGAAGGTAAACCGCTTCGTTACGTAACGAAGCCGCCAGTCTGTCTGGCTTCCCTTTCTCTCACGTATACGGCAGCGATAGGCAGGCTAAGCTATCCCTTCTGTCGGGCGTCCCAAGACGCACACGTTTTTTATATACGTGGTTTTCTATTATATATTGTATAGTATGTATTTCAATATTTTTGCACAGATAGGGATATTAAATTAATAATTAAAAATAATAAAACACTTTTGGTGACGCGGTTTGTGTTTGACTGATGTAATGACGTGAAAACTGATGCATTTTATGTCGCGTGCCGAAACTAAAACAAAGGAAATAATATCGCGAAGCCGACCAAATTGAATAGTCACAAAATGTAAGAGCTATAGATCATTAGTACTGATTTTCAATTTGGTCGGCTTCGCGATATTATTTCCTTTGTTTTATGTAGTTTCGGCACGCGACATTAGATCCTCCGACGCGCACACGCACACTGTTTTGATACATATGATTGAATTTGAAATTTGTACAGCGGTAATAAAGTGCAAATTGACTCTTTAGCGTTACGAACCCACCTCATTGCTTAGACAACAGTGAAAGCTTATAATTTAATATGAACTTTATTGAATAGCAGTAAAGTTCAATACACATGTACGCCCTAAATATTACCCCCCGCAGCTGCGCCGCGGGTCAAGTGTGTCTCTTGATTAATGAGTAGGCGTTAATACAGGTTACATTTTACTACATTTTTATGTTAGTGCTATTGGCACCCGGAAAATTCTCTTCATTTTATAACGCACACTATCCCATCTCTGGGCATGAAAAGTATTTATATCCATTTTCAGTACTAAAACTACTTTCAAGTAAAATTACAGCAAAACCGATCCAGTATCCCTAGAAGTTTTTCCGTGAAATCTTAACATGACTAACATGACCAAAATAACCAAAATGACAAATCACAAAAAACACCTATCCTATTTTATGGGATAACCTTTACATACATCTATCCTACCATCTAGGATGAAAAGTGTCCCTTGTCCGGCAATGACATTGGATCTTTTTATTCAATGTCATTGTTGTCCGGCCTCGATATTAAAATTACACATATACCAAATTTCAGCCAAATCGCTCCCGTACTTTTTCAGTGAGGCACAGACAGACAGCGTTACTTTCACACACACACACACACACACATATATATATATATATATATATATATATATATATATATATATATATATATATATATATATATATATATATATATATATATATATATATATATATATATATATATATATATATATCATTGCAAAAGTTCAGCAGACAGCACACCTGATGGAAATCGGTTACCATCACCTACGAACATTTGCTACATCAGAGATGCTACAAATGCGCGGCAGACTGAAACGTAGCCACTAATACCGAAACACGACTCAAGGTTGTTATGACGGCATACTGTAGAGCACAGATGATGGCTACCCAGACGGGCAAATGCCCTACCACTTTCTTACTCCATTCCTACACGGATATTATATAATGTTAAATCAAAAGACATTGAATTAGTAATGCGATTAAATGTGTCAATTGCGTGACGCTCACCTATGCAAGCGCGGGGCCCCTCCCCGAATGGCAGGTAGATGTATTTACACTTCTCCGCGTCGAAATGCTCGGGCAAGAACCGCTCCGGCCGGAACTCCTCGGGGCTATCGAAATACTGAGGGTCGTTGTGCAGCGCCTGTAGGGGAATGAATGTGCGGATGCCCGGCTCGATGCTCACGTCCAGGTCGGCGAAAGTGTAGGGGCGGGCGCACTTCCTCACCAAATAACCCAAAGACGGGAACATCCGCATACCCTCCTTAAAGGCGCACTCCAAATACTTCATCTCCTTGACGGCTTCGTAGCTGAGCTTACCGCCGTGCCTGGCCAGCACGCTGTCGATCTCGACGTGCACTTTCGCCTGCACTTCCGGGTGGTACGCCAGCTGGTGGAGGGTGAAGCTGGTGGCGGACGAGGACGTCTCGAAGCCGGCCGCGAAGAACACAAATATTTGCGCAATGATCAAGTCGTCACTCAAACGCAGCGTCGTTGTGGCCGGGTTGCCGTCTTTGCCAATCTTTTCCATAGACTCCCCTACGATGAGTCCCTTCTCCCTACACTCTAGCAGCAGGTCAACGAAGTCATTCCTACCGGAAGGTTTATAATCCCGTTGTATTAGAATGTTGCGCACCAACGTCGACAGTCTGCCCTCGACCTTAGCCATGACACGTAACTTTTTAAGGGTCTCCGGAAATAATTGCTTGAGAGTTGATTTTATAGTGTCTCGAAAGTTCACTTTAAATATATCAGCGCCCAGTCTCCTGAATTCGGAATGTTCGTCGTTGAGGGAGTCCGTATCGAGACCAAAGCCGCACGCGCCGATGAAATCGGTGGTGAAGCGGGCCATCAGGTCCCGCGCGTCCAGAGCGCGGCCAGCAGCGGCGGCCGCCGTCGCCCGCTCCCGCAAACGCTCCGCCCGTTCTTCTATCAGAGGGAACATCGCCTTCAGCTTCCCGCTGGTGAACGCCGGTGACATGCGTTGCCGCAGCAGCTTCCACAGATCCCCGTCGGCGAAGAACGGGTTCCGCAACAGGGGCTCGACCACCTCGTCGTGAGTGTTCAACCCGCGTCGATAGAAATGCGCGAAGTCCGTCTGAATTATCCTCTTCACTATTGCCGGATCCCTGATTAACAACTCCGGTCGGTTGAAGAAGAATAAGCCGACTATACGCTCATTTGGATATTTCTTATAAGTTTCGACTAACTTTTCGACGATGCTCTTCCTCATGAGGATAACATCGGAGTTGGTTCCGAGCAGAGGTGTCGGAGGGTCGTGTTTGACGCCTCTCTTTGCCCAGTAGCGAAAGTTGCGCGTCGTGTGGAAATAGAGCGCGGCGATCGCGACGAGCGCAAACGCGACTGTTATCATTGTACTCTGCGATGAGCCACGTACAACCTATCGACGATATTGTCCGTATGTGACTGATGCAGGAATGGGTGAACCGCTGGACCTATATGTATATTTATTTTCAACGCGGAAAACATTTAGAGAAAACTTTATTTTATTTCTCACACAACAATTTACAAGTGATATAAGACCGGTTGTGTGAGACTGGTGCCCATTGTAGATCTGTGCAGATCTGTATTACAGATGCATATTGCAGGAGTATCGCTAACAAATCGTATCGTATACTTATATTTTATACATATAGTACTATAGTTTTCCGGTTACGCCGCGTGAGTAACCCAGGGTAGTAACTTTACCTAGGCAAAATCTTAATTCAATTTTTACATGTAAACCCTATTAATATTATAAATGCGAAAGTAACTCTGTCTGTCTGCCTGTCTGTCTGTCTGTCTGTCTGTCTGTTCCGTTTTCACGTAAAACCTACTGGACCGATTTGGCTGAAACTCAGTATGTACTTATATATTTTCTATACCGAGGATGAACATAGGATACTTTTTATCCCGAAAAATGGGATAGTTTCCGGGATAAAATGATATTTGTCTGTTTGTTTGTTATCCTTTTACGGAAAAACTACTGGACCGATTTGGCTGAAATTCGGCACGTATGTAAATTAAATACTGAGGATGGACAAGGGATAATTTTCATTTTGGCCTTTTTGGTAATTTTGGCCTATTTGGTAATTTTGGCCTTTTTGGTCATTTTGGCCTTTTTGGTCATTTTGGCCTTTTTGGTCATTTTGGCCTTTTTGTTCATTTTGGTCTATTTGGTCATTTTGGCCTTTTTGACCATTTTGGCCTATTTGATCATTTTGGCCTTTTTGATCATTTTGACCTTTTTGGTAATTTTGGCCTTTTTGGTTATTTTGGCCTTTTTGGTCATTTTGGTCTATTTGGTAATTTTGGCCTTATTGATCATTTTGACCTTTTTGGTAATTTTGGCCTTTTTGGTTATTTTGGCCTTTTTGGTCAAGTTTTGTAATTTATTTTGTTGACAGATAGACGGAGGATAGTATATATAATTAGCGATATAAAATGAAGTGAATCTTCCGTGGGCAAATACATAAAAATATTGTAATATAATATGGGTTAACCCGCGGCGCAGCCGCGGGGTAAACTCTAGTAATATATAAGTTCATATAGCTACAATATGTGGACTTATAAACAAAGAGGTGAGTCGGAGTCAACCTCATCTGTAGTAATACAACGAATGACATGTTATTTATGACAACGTAGTAGTCCATTGAAATTTTACATGAGATTTGCATTTCTTAGAGGACGCAATTTTATTTTTGGGACATGTGTGGGGGGTCAATAGAAGCTTAGCCTCAAGTTTGTGAGGTCGCCACCCTTGGCCCCCGGCCGCCATCTTGGAAAAAGTGGTGAAAAGACTTTTTTCGCGATATCTTGGAAACTATGCGTCTTACAAAAAAATTGTGAAGTCATAATTTGTAGCAAATTGTTTTTTTGCCCTAAATTAAAAAATAAAGAAGTTATAAGCAAAAAAGTGAGAATTTTTTTATTAATTCTTAACTCTTTTCTTTACCATAGAACTTACCAAATTTAACTTATCGAATGTAAAGGATGTAGAAAAGGTCCCCCATTTTCCCCTCCACCTATGAGGTAGAGTCCGTAGGCGAGTTTTTTATCGCGAAAAAAGTGTTTTCACCCCTTTTTCCAAGATGGCGGCCTGGGGACAAGGGTGGCGACCCCACAAACTTGAGGTTAAGCTTCTATTGACCCCACACATGTCCCAAAAATAAAATTGCGTCCTATAAAAAAATGCAATTTCGGTCCTTAAATTGTAAGATTTCAGTGGATTATAGGTATTTGTTAGTGAAGTGAAAAAGTACCGTTCAGTTTTGCAATGAAAATAAATTATTTTCCAATTTAAGAGATATTTTCTCATTACCATATAATTTCTTTATTAATGAATCGATATGAGATCAATGACAGACGTTATAACAATAATCTTATATATAAAAATGAATCGCAAAATGTGTTGGTAAGCGCATAACTTGAGAATGACTTTTCCGATTTTGATGAAATTTTGTGGGTCCCGGTGGATGTTTTAAATCCACAATTGGAACCGGTAGGTGGCGCTGAGATCGGGTTCTACAATCCTTCAAATCACCTGGAGCGATTTTGTTTCTGTGTGTTTGAGAGGGTTCCCGGATGTTTTAGATTCGCAATTAGAACCGGTAGGTGGCGCTGAGATCGGGTTCTAGAATCCTCCTAATGACCTGCACCGATTATGGTGATTTTGTTTTTGTGTCATGAAACAAAGTCTTTTAGGAATTCAGAAAATATGACGGTACGAAGTTCGCCGGCTCAGCTAGTAATCAATATTTCGTTGATGTTACGTAACACATGCTTACATTAAGACAGGACAGTTCGATGCACTGCAAAAGTATAAAAGTGTGCTACAGTGACAACTCCCACCCCTCGAAAATGATAAGCCAGTGATCGGCTACCTGTATGTATTTGACCAGACCTGAGGTTCTTGTACATTTTGAAGCACCTATACCTACCATGCATGGTACGGGGACTCACTAAGCTCAAAGTGGTAGACGCGACGAGCGCTGAAGTAAGACCATTTGACCATGTCTGCCATTGATATATTTTATTTATTATAGTCTTAAAAAATTATATTGATCATGGCAGACGTTTACATTGCATACACACATCAATAAATAATAAAATCTTAGCTACTACCCGGTCAGATATATGTTTTGTGTTCGCTGTTTCACATCATTATAATTTACTTGCGATTCGCTTTATCACTATATTTACAGAAATTAATATTTTTTATTTTCTATATACTAAACTTCATAAGCCAGATAATAATATCAAAGAAAAAAATACTACATAAATATATAATTATAATTGCATAAGTTGATAAAAAATGCTATGCAATAGCTTTACCGCGGCCAGAAGGAGTTTTTTTTATATTAACACGACGAATTGAGAATCTCCTTCTTTCTTTGAAGCCAGTAAAAAAATAGAGGAAGTTTGTCGCCTCTACGAAATCCTTCAATGTGCGTGGTTCTTTGTATTTCAGTCTGAAGCCCTGAGAATGAAGGGCATTCGGCCCATGAAATAAGTGCTCAGTAAAGGAGAGTAATAAAAGTAAACGTATAAATAACAGTGATGGTCATACCTAATACCTACTAGTGATGGATTCATGTAAAATGTTGTATTAGCGAAATTAACAAATAAGGATAACCCATACTTAGAATCATAAATGGAATGTGTAGATTGTCGACTGAGTATATTTTGTTAGTAATTGGAAGCGGAATACGAGCGATGTATTTTAATTCATATTTTTCCTATTTATCCATTTTAATTGAGGATAGGGTTTTTTCGTGTTGTGGCGAAGCTACTCGTGGAAATGACGCGCGCGGCCATATTAGGCGAGACCTGTCGGATTTGTCACATATATAACGTCATTACAATTTTAATGTTATTTATACATTCATTCAACATTTAGCTCCAAAGTTGACCGGGTACTTGAATACTCGTAAGAATACGATGAAAACAAACCACTGGGCTTAGTTTTCTATTATATGTTTTTTTATTCATATAATTTATCATTTTCTTAACATTCCTATGTTATTATAAATTTATGATGACAAATTAAAATCGGCTAATTGGGACCAGCGAATTCAAAGAATGAAACTTTGAAATCTTTTGTCTATTTCTCTCTTCGAGCATCACGCAAAAGCTACTTAGCATATTTAAATGAAACCCAACACAGAGCTAGCTCGCATGTCCCGGATCAACCTTTCGAATACTTGTATCTCCAGGGCCGGATTTAAATTTGTGCCGCCTTATGAGTTAAATTTTATTTTAATAGTTTTGATGTATTATTTTTTAAGAATTAGAATAACTAATTGATTGCAGGAAATTTACTATGTATTATATATAATACATAATAAATAAATATATGTTATTAATATATATTATATTTATAATAATATATTATATATTATTGGATAATTCTCCAATTTTAGAAAAAATCATTAATCAATGAAAGTTTCTGTTATCAAAAAGACATAGATAATTTGAAAACATTTTTAATTCTTCAAAAAAACTACATAAATTTATCAATTCCAGAAAATAAAAATATCCATTTTAAGTTTTTCAAACCTTTATGGAAATAAATAAATTAAACTATTTGAATACATTTTACTTAAATTTCCTATATTATATTATAAAAAATTTTAATTTGATACATAATACTTAAATTATATATCTTGAAAGATAAAACTTTTATTTAAAAGAATTAGTTATTTATATATTGTATAGATTTTTTTTTTCTCACTTTCCAAATTTTGCCGCCCTAGAAAACTTGCCGCCCTGGGCACTAGCCCCGACTGCCCATAGTGTAAATCCACCACTGGTTATCTCGATGAGCGACATCGTTTCCGTGCGACGGACGACTGTGGCGAAAACTATGACGCTGTTGTCGCGTTTCTTGGTGCCTCCGGTGCAGTTCATTAACAAACCATGGCAACGCGAACGAAGTTTCACTCGCACAGCTAGTTTAATCAAACAAGGTGGGATGCCTATATGTATAATTATGCTAATTGAATGTAAATTATGGTGTTTTTTTTATTTTAACTTATAATCAAAAATTAACGTTTTACAGTGAATATTTTTAGGAATATTAAGCATTTCAATTCAATACACTTCACTCCGTCTATAAGTGCTAAGTTATGGACAGTGTTCGCCTACATTAACGCCATTCTTCGTAATGCTGGTGTTAAATCCTCACATTTTGCACTGACAAGGATATTTTTGTTGAAGATACCTCCAACGCACGCAAGGCCACTGTATCGATTCAATTGAAATAAAATTATGAGCTGAAATTTGTTTTATAAGTGTCCATGTGTTATTTTCTTTTAAAGTATTTAACTCGATATCCATAGAGCCCTTTTCCATTCTTTTTTTTCTTTACAATTCAATGCCTCTTTTAAGGTGATGGGTTCTTTGGATACATCAATAGAAAGAAGGTTTGTATATAATAATCTGCTAGCCATGAGGGTTCTACCAGTTCTTGATTCCGCAGGATTTTCATTAGCTTCACTTTGTATTTCAGTAGCAAATTCGTCTTCCAACTCTTCTTTAGGTGATGGACTTTCTACTTCAGAATTTGAGATACTTTGCATTGGAATTTCCATGTATTCTTGAAGCTCTGGTGATATTGACCTGCGCTCTTTATTTTCTTCGTAGAAACTGATATTCAGCAGTTACTTCTTCCTCTCTTTCATTACTTATACCTTTATTAATATACCTACCTTAATTATACCTTCTTCTTAAGATTCATAGTATTAAATGGCATTGAATTGCTATCTCATCATCATCCGAGCGTTAAATCCCGGTTGCGTTCAGAACATTCACTCCGACGCCCAGGGTCCGCTTTCCTACGTTTTGAGACCATTGGCACGCATGTCATCCTTCACGACGTCAAGTCAACATTTCTTGGGCCTTCCCCTTGGTCCGGGACCTGGCGCAGGCGGCATGGCCACACATTTGCTCCCCACGTAATTAGCCGGTCTGCGTTTGAATTGTTATCTCTTGAGCTATTGTTGGTTATTTTATTTTTACAATTATCTTGTATGAATATTACCTCTCTTTTGAGTAAAACATCATTATTTTGGGGAAAATAAATCGTAAAACCTTTTATTGTATCACTATAATGTACAAAACATCCTATTCCTGCTTCACTATCCCAGTTTTGACGCTTTTGGTTTGTAATATTACATCTACTTTTGACCCGAATACTTAGAATTATTTATATTGTACGAGTAAATACCTCTATTATACAACAGTTCATATGGAGTTGCATTTTTAACCTACTTTTGCCAGTTCTGTTAATGACAAACACCGTTGTGTTAATAGCTTCAGCCCACAAAGACTTGTCTAAATCACGTGACAATAATATGGTTCTTGCTTCTTCAGTTATTGTACGCATTTCGCGTTCTATGCAACCATTTTGTTGAGGTGTATATAGAACACTGGTTTGATGATATACCCAAGTTATCTAAAAATACATACATACATACATAACTTCACGCCAGGTCCCTTGCGGGGTAGGCACGAACAACAGAGTGCCATACAGGCTTATTCTTACACACCTCACTTGCTTCTGTGACATTCATAGCTCTTGTCATGCACGCTCGTCTATTCTTAAGGCTCCTGACATCACCTTCTGCTAATACACGATCAATTTGATCATGGAAGGTGTGTCGTGGCCTTCCGCGACTTCTGCATCCATCCTCTTTTGCATTGTATATCTGTTTAGTCATTCTTTCATCATACATTCTTTCCACATGCCCGAACCACCGGAGCATTCCTTTCCTTACCTTTACCCCGACACTCTTTCAGAGAGTGTCGGGGTATCTAAAAATAACCTCATTTTTTTGTTTATAAACTCTGAACCCCAATCAGATGTTATGGTTTCTGCTTTGTATTGGACATTTTTTAAATCTTTTTTTTCTTTTTGTCTCCAAAAATTAAACTGTTCTATACTTTGTGTAGTCATGTTGTATCAATAAATATTACCTAGCACCGCCTAATGATATTGTTTCCATATCTCCACATAAATCTATATGTAAACACTGACCTGGTCTGCCTGCCCTACTCATACTTAAGGGAAATGGTTGTTCATTCATCTTACGAAGAAGACATGGTTCACATATGAGCCCCTCTTGTTTGTGACTACTAAACTCATGTTATGTTTTTACCTGTTCTTATCTTGATAACACATTTTTTCATGCCATTGAACTAAATTAGCACTTGATTGAAGTGTTATGAACTTGAATATACCTAAATTTCATTATGTATATGTTATTTTTGAAGTGAAACTTCTATATAGAGGGGGTCTTACGGATTTTTGGCTCACGAAAAGATGTCACAGTCACGTGACTGACCAGGTGGTCACCGTCACTAATTCTTACATTTTTAAACTCGTGATATCTTTCGAATGGAATGTCCGAATTGAATAATTCAAAAAGTTATATAAAGGTATTGAATGCAGTCTTGAATATGAAGTAATTTATTTTGATAAGGATTAATACCAAGATACGAATAAAGAGCCTTTTCGAGCGGCGGCATTTTAATTAAATTTTTAAAATAAAAGAACACTTATTATGGCATAACTATAATAGTTAGACATATGCTGTCGCGACACTTTTTGTAGGTAATGATGTGTTCTGCAAAGTCGTAGTACATTATTTCATTCTATCATCAATAGTTTTCGCAGTGCTCGCGATTTTAGATATTTTTTACACCTTGGGTTACGTTATTGGAGTTTTAGTAAGGATCCCTAATTTTTTGGTAAACATAATATAGCCTATGTCACCCGGGGATTGTGTAGCTTGCCAACAGTGAAAGAATTTTTCAAATCGGTTAAGTAGTTTTGGAGCCTCTTCAATGCAAACAAAGAATTTAATCATTTCACTTTATAATATTAGTATAGATATTCATATATATTTATTATAAAATTAATTAGATATTTGCATATTATAAAAGGCGCAAGATTTTGCGCTGGAAGTTGTTTAATAAAATTGGGAGCTGGATTGCCCTAAAAAGCGCTATATCTAGCTCCTAAAGCGCTAAATTGGCAGCTCTGGTGAGCCGAGCGCCGGAGAAGTCTCGTAAACGAGAAAGCTAGCGAGAGAGCGAGCGAGGATAAACCGCGTCCTCAGACTACCTCATCCCTCTAATACGTAAAATTGCGTTCTGCGCATCGGAAAGTGCGATGTTATTAATGGAGGCAAACTTAAGTTTGCATCGAACTATAGCTCTGCTCTCCACGTGACAAGGCATCACTGCTTCTATTTGTGGTATATGTAAAAAAAAATATAAATAAATAAATAGAGTTTGTTGAGGAAACAAAAATAACAACAAGAAAACTTTGCCAACTGTTCAGTTTTTCGAAAGTCATAATAAAAGTGAACGACAACGAACGACTAAAGTGTTGACGTAAAAAATGGTCGGTGCGTGGGTAGCGTATTACCATGTTATACCTCAATGCGTATTACATACACCATTAAAATGTACTTAACCTAACCAAATCATAATTTGCAGTAAACCTGCGAAAAATCGAAATGTGTGCTGGGACACATATTAGAAGTGAAACTTCACCGGACAAGTGGAAAAATGAATGGCAACGGATAAGTGGAAAAACGAATCGCAACGGACAAGTGGAAAAACGAATCGCAACGGACAAGTGGAAAATCTTCAACTGACAAGTGATAAAATGAATCGCAACAAAATTTTGACTTGAAGTTTCATTATTCCACTTGTCCGTTGCGATTCGTTTTTCCACTTGTCCGTTTTTTTGCTAAATGCCACAGTTCACATATTGTTACTACCTTTTTTTGTGAAACAGTACACCATTTACTATTAATAACCCCTATCTGCAGCTGAAATTGCTGAAAATAACTTACTTTTATGTCAGGGATATGTAAGACATTGTTGAATGTTGTACTTAGCCATTGTTCCCCATTGTACTGTTACAACTTAGCCAAAATTCCACGAAGCACACCGGCCTGCCATAAAACAGGGTTTTATTACCCTCCACATTTGAAGTTCTTTTGTTCACTTCGTGTTTAAAATTTGCAATTAGCCAATAGCCTATCGTTCTTGTAATGTTTATGGCCTTGCGAGTATAATTATACAGGTGGACAGAATTATGTTTTTCTGGGAATTGTGCCAACAGAGGCGCAGGTGTGATTCGTGGAAATTACTGTTTACACGGTCGTAAGCTGAGTATAAAGGGGCGCCCGAAAGGAGAGATCGGCAGTCGGGCGACGACTACGATACGAATAAGTAGGTAGTACTTTCGAATAGCAATATTGTGACGGACTTTGCGCGTGTTATTTGAATCGTGTAGCATCTGCTGGCTGTGTTCACACATATTTGATATACCACCATCGCCATTATCATATAATTTCATTTCTGGGCTTGTCTGGAAGAGATCGCTTTTTAGCGATAAAACCGCCCTTTTTACATAACTAGATATAATTTTAGTCTTAAACTCATGTTTGTACTCGTATTGGTGTACAATAAAGAGTTATCTATCTATCTATATGTGTACTTGTTTTATACGCCTTTGTAAAGTTCTAATAAACTCTATAGTGATTCCAACGGTGTTTGTTTGTTGTTAATTCTAATCCTATTGCCTGGATGACTTTGCCGTCTCCTAGGCATACCTACCCAGCATTAACATTTTTCAATTGTCAGTTAAGAAACTTTCAAACCGCCCCAAAAATTATGAAATTGTTTCATCTTCTTCAAACTGGATTGGAAAGAACTTTTGTTGTAAAATGTACACTGACAACTCGCCCATTGTTCGTATATTGTGTGCAACCTGTTCCACATTTGTTTAGAGGTGTTGCAGCTGACTATTTGTGAAATTACTTTTTCTGCCAAACGTGATACATTTATAGCTTGTGCTTTTGCGTCCTTCACTGTCCATTTCTGGCGTTCTTCCACTGTTTCTACCGGGGGCATTGGAGATGGCCCGTCTGCAACGACCCGAAGATACGCCGCTTGGAGAATGATGTCGATTTTATGTGACCACGTTGTCCAATTCGAAAACCCTTGAGCTTTTGTTGGCCACCGTGACCGTACATTATATTTGTCGTAAATTCCATTTTGGATCATGATGCTAATGCCCTTTTTGACCCTTACCGGCCACCGACGAAATTTCACGCGTCGTATTTGTTCTGCTTTACCTCAGACAACTTAAAACAGAAAAAAAACTTCGCTTAAAATACCGACTTCAAAAACCAAAAACAATTAAATAATTTATTACTAAAGCTATTTTTGATACTTTGCAGAACACATCATTTTTTTCAAAAAGTGTCGCGACAGCATATTTCCAACTATTATAGTTATGCCACAATAAGTGTTCTTTTATTTCAAAAATTTCATTGTAATGCCGCCGCTAGAAAATGCTCTTTATTTGTATCTTGGTATTCATCCTTATCAAAATAAATTACTTCATATTCAAGACTGCTTCAATACCTCTATGTAACTTTTTGAATTATTTAATTCAGACATTTCATTCGAAAGATATCACTCGTTTAAAAATGTAAGACAAAAGACAAAAACGCTGCACATCTTCGTGACGCTGATATTATTATTATTGCGTTTCAACTTTCATCCGTAAAAAAAATTCCATCATGCGCCTAAAGAAGTTTCACTTCAAAAACAGTTTCATATCTTCCATTGGTTGGACTTTTTCTTTTTCAATATCTTCTATTATTAATGAAAGTAAGTAATAAGTAACTGTTACATGGTAGGTACTTTTGTTATGCTTAGTAATAAATAATATACGCTTAAAAACTATTGTATTATTGCAGGGTTCCATCAATTATATCGCTTTCCAAAAGGGTTCCGTCACCAAAAAAGATTGAGAACGGCTGCAATAGACAAAGAGAAAAGAAAAATATTATTATAGTTATAATAATGACATAATGTACTAAATTGTTATGTTTTTTTTTTTTTTTTTTTTTTTTTTTTTTTTTTTTTTTATTGCAGGAGATCAGCAGACAGGCAGACGGCCCACTTGATGGACAGCGGTTACCATCGCCTATGGACATTTGCAACACCAAAGGTGCTACGAATGCGCTGCTGCTCTCTTTAGGTATGTTGCAATATATCTCCATAAATTCCTTACGAGCTTGGCAAGATAAACATGTTATACAAAATATAGTATAAGAGGTTGGAGCAAGGTGCTATGTAAATGAAGTTTTGTCATTTAAGTATTCTACAATGGTGTAGTTTATGTAGACGACCTTCCCGGCGGCCTCCCACCTCCCAGTTGCAGTTGAGATAGCCCGGACTGCTGCCGCAAGCCAGGAGGCCCTAAAGCGCCGCAAATATGTATCCATTGGTAATTGGTAATGAAACCCTGGGGCCGTGGGGGCCTGGAGCTCACCACCTCTGTCGAGGTCTCGCTTGACCAAAACGCTGGCTGGCGCCCAAGGCTGCCATCCAACGTGGAAATGGCCAGCATTTTGGGCACTCTCCTCGCCGCCAGCGACCTGGAGTCTACTTTTTACTTGTAGATTGTTATTTATTTATGTAAGCACAAAACCGATTACAATCATTAAAAATGAAATAATAACAATGTAATAATATTCAGGGCCAGATTATAATCCAAACTATGTGCTAATTAAACAAACGACAAAGTAGGTATACTAAAAAAAGTTTTTCGTATTCATTTTGGAAACAATATATTTAAAAAAATATGAGTGAATAATCGACAATAAATATTAATACCGATTGCGTGAGAGATTTTTTTTACAATTATTCATAAACTTAAATTGACTATAATAAAAAAATATCAATTAACGCATTTAATTTGGTGAGTTCATTATAAATGCGACACATTCGAACCAAGGGATTGAAATAGGAAGTATTATTACGATACACTTGAAGGGAAAAAACTGCTGCTTTATTGAGTTAAGTAAAGAAATGAAATAGGGTGAATCAATACGTCCATGTAAAACATTGTGGAGAGAGATAAGGCCTGAAGTGCTGCTACGATTTTCTAAGGATTTAGAGAGTAATATTTCAGTCGGTCATGATAAGTTTTAAGAGTTCGAATTGAATTATATCTGTATGAAACTATTCGCAATGCTTTCTCTTGTAGGTACACGTTCAATGCGATCGATGTGTAATGCATAATGAAGAGACCAGATAGTACAATTATATTCCAACACACTCTAATTAATGTGCAGTATAAATGAATGAAGCTCGTAGGTTTCTTAAAGCCAAGAGTAGACGTATATATGAATCCTAAAAGACTGGATCCCTTACTCACAATGTAGTCATAGTGTTCCCTAGAGGTAAGTTTGTCATCAAAGATAATACCAAGATTTCTTATTGATGTGGTGCGTTTTAATGTATAATTATTCAGAAAATAATTAAATTCAATCTTATTAACTTTATTTGTGAATGAGATTATATGACATTTATCTACATTGAGAAACATTAAAGTTTATTTGACTGGCACCAATTAGAAATATAATCAAGGTCTCGCTGGAGTTTCATAGCATCATACAAGCTAGAAACTGTTGTATAAAATTTAAGATCATCAGCATACAGAAGTGCAGGATAAGATAAACATTCAACTACATCATTCACAAATGCAACAAATAGCAATGGACCTAGATGAGAACCTTGAGGAACTACAGAAGTAACCAGGACAGAAGAAGATGTAAAATACCCTTGAGGACGACTAACTGACTTCTACGATTAAGATAAGATTTTAACCACTGGAGAAGGTAACCGTGTATGCCTAGTGATTCAATTTTATTGTATAATATGAGATGATCCACTTTATCAAAAGCTTTAGAAAAGTCAGTATATACTGAGTCAACTTGAATGTTTGTAGCAAATGCTGAATAAATGTATTTTTTATATTCTAAAAGGTTAGTAGTAGTTGATTTAATTTAACAAAGTCATGTTGATTTATAAGTATAATCATATTTGTATTGTAGTTTAATTTTAGTTTCTATTAATTTATAAATACCTTTATTTATGTTATTTGTTAGTTTAATTTATTTAATGCTAAGACGTAATACACTTCAAGGCAAACATTGGCATTCATTATAAATATTTTTTTTTTGTTTTATTGTATACGAACTTGTTACTATAACTCAAAATATGTGTTTTAATATTAAATTATAATTTGATTAACTCTAATCCGAATTAACTAGAATAAGGAACTGAGTCTCTAAGGATGTCGTATTGAACGAGACGAAGAGGTTTCCTTTATCCAGTCACGCAACCGATGCAACTCACTTAATTCGAAATACCGCATATCTGTCCCTAGTCCCTTAACTACCACCACCTCACCAACACCTGCCGATGCTCCAACATTCTCTACTGCTGAAGTAGAAAGGCGCGATGGATCGATCGTATATGACGCTCGCTTGGGAATGCTGGTCAAGAACTGTCAGCCGAGCTGCCGGCGCGACCGCGCCTCAGTTGGAAGAGGAGCGGCAGCCCGCGCCTGACCGCCTGCACGATGACGGACGTGGGCTCGACCGCGGGGCGGCGCACGGTGGTGGGCGCCGGCAGCACCCGCACCGCCGCCAGCACGGCCGCCAGCCCCGCCAGCGACTGCATCAGCCCCAGCCGGGCACCTGCCGATTATTCACATTCTTATATCTACTATCTGTTAGCACCTCACTCTGCAACTGCAACTCCCATACGAGTAATTTACAAAATGAGCCAGATGCAGATAATATAAGTGTTCGACGAAGATTCGGGAAATTCGTGTTGCCGATGCCACCTACCGGCAACCTCCAATTTTAATCATACTCAAAAAAGCAAGTGGCAAAAAATCCAACATATAATACATAATTGGGATTGTTCACTTTTTTTCAATCTAGCTATTTCAAAAACCATTTCGAGGAATAGTGTCCCTAATCATTTCTGTCTAGTTAAAATTCCAAAAAACGTACGATCTTCTTGTATTTTGTAAGAAATTCGTTTGACCTTTATTTGACCTTACTAAATCCAATCAGATGGGCCGTTTGCCTGTTTGCCTGCTTCAGGTGTAAAAAAAATCTAACTGCACATTATTTGATTTAAGTTTTATTTGAGAAAAATAGCGATGTAGTTACATTCTTTACACATTATTACACACAAAACATTATTTGAGAATTTGTACGCCGCATTTTCAGCAAACAAGGTTTGCACTCAGCATATTGTTGTGCCGGAGTTATATCCGACACAACGCTCATTTTCAGTGCAAACCTTTCTTTTGGTGTAAGACCATAACGACCCAATTTTGTTAATATAAAAAAATTTAAAGTAAATAATAATTAATAAAAGTAATTGTAATTATGTAATACATAATTATTAAGACCACTTTAAAAAAATTAACGATAACTATAGAAAATAATAATGGTTGAACACGAAAAATTATAAGCCTAGCGACAAAATACACTAAAATGATCACGATACGGACGTAATGAGTAATGACAGTGACATTTAAATAGTAGCGCAGATTACTATGATTATATATAGATAAAACTTACTTTTGTTATTTTTGTTTCCCAGGCAAAGAAATCAATGTAAAATTATGCCTTATGACGTCATCGGAGAAATAATTTTAAAAACGAATTATAAAAAAACTAACGCTTATAATACAAAACTATTCAAATTACTATCTTAAAATACCCTATTTTACGTAATAAAAATATAAAATCAGAGGGTATTTTTTTGTGAACAATCCCCATTATTATTATTGGCATTATTATATTAATGTTCCATGTAAGTAGTAACATGACTAAGTAAGTAAAGCAGAGGCATCTCACTGAAATGTTGTAAGGTCGAATTCTTGCCAGGGATTACATACACGTCACATATTGAAGGCGAAGGAAGACATCGTTACGATAGCTCATGGAGATTGTCGATATATAAAACCCACCAATCCGATTTGTAGCCAATACTTCTGACGCACGCTTAGGCTCTGACTATTGTTTCCAAAGCAAAATATGCTTTCTACAAATAATGTTGAAAACCTTGACAAACAGGAATTAGCGGTAGACGTCCGCCATTTAAAAAAAAATGCTAAAATGTGTGATCGAAGATACCGATTGAATCACTCTTACCTATGCAAGCGCGGGGCCCCTCCCCGAATGGCAAGTAGATGTATTTACACTTCTCCGCGTCGAAATGCTCGGGCAAGAACCGCTCCGGCCGGAACTCCTCGGGGCTATCGAAATACTCAGGGTCATTGTGCAACGCCTGTAGGGGAATAACCATGCGGGTACCCGGCTCGATGTCCACGTCCAGGTCGGCGAAAGTGTATGGGCGGGTGCACTTCCTCACCAAAAAACCCAATGACGGAAACATCCGCATGCCCTCCTTAAAGGCGCACTCCAAATACTTCATCTCCTTGACGGCTTCGTAGCTGAGCTTACCGCCGTGCCTGGCCAGCACGCTGTCGATATCGGCGTGCACCTTCGCCTGCACTTCCGGGTGGTACGCCAGCTGGTGGAGGGTGAAGCTGGTGGCGGACGAGGACGTCTCGAAGCCAGCCGCGAAGAACACGAGTATTTGTGCGGTGATCAGGTCGTCACTAAAGTCTAACGTCACTCTAGCGGGACTGCCGTCGATGTCAGTTCTTTCTAAGGACTCCCCCACGACCAGTCCCTTCTCTCTACATTCCAGCAGAAGGTCGACGAAGTCATTTCTTCCGGACGGTTTATAATTCCGTTGCTTCAGAATGCCACGCACCAACGTCGACAGTCTGCCCTCGACCTTAGTCAGCAGCCGCAGGTGTTTGCAGGTCTCTGGGAATAAGTATTTCAGGAATACACTTACAGCTATTCGAAAGTTCGCTTTAAATATATCAACGCCCAGTCTCCTGAATTCGGAATGTTCGTCGTTGAGGGAGTCCGTATCGAGACCGAAGCCGCACGCGCCGATGAAATCGGTGGTGAAGCGGGCCATCAGGTCGCGCGCGTCCACAGCACGGCCCGCAGCGGCGGCCGCCGTCGCCCGCTCCCGCAAACGCTCCGCCCGTTCCTCTATCAAAGGGAACATCGCCTTCAGCTTCCCGCTGGTGAAGGCCGGTGTCATGCGCTGCCGCAGCAGCTTCCACAGATCCCCGTCGGCGAAAAACAGGTTCCGCAACAGGGGCTCGACCACCTCGTCGTGAAGGTTCACCCCGCGTCGATAGAAATGCGTGAAGTCTGTCTGAATTATCCTCTTCACTATTGCCGGATCCCTGATTAACAACTCCGGTCGGTTGAAGAAGAATAAGCCGACTATACGCTCATGCGGATACTTTCTGTAAGTTTCTGCCGCTATTTCGGAGATACTCTTTCGCATGAAGACGTGTTCGCAAAAGTTTCCGAAGAGAGGAGTCGGCGGGTCGTGTGGGACGCCTCTCACTGCCCAATAGCGGAAGTTGCGCGTCGCGTACGCGTAGAGCGCGGCGATCGCGACGAACACAAACACGACCGTTATCATTTTGCCGTCAGCAGCGAGTGCGACCTCGTCTCGACGCGACTGTCGCACAGCGGTGGCACGTGCCGCATCGCGAATCACATCATTTTAATTACATCACCGTGTACATTCTTTGTTTATAATATTACATGTGACAATTAGTAAGTAATTCTATTATTCTAAACATTTTTCGCGACAATTAAAGAAGGCAATTTGAGTAAGTCGAGCCTTATTAACGGGATCTGCGGAAATAAAAAACATTTGTGCCGTTGGGCCATGTGCCCAGGCCAGCCATTCAAAGTTACACTCTGGCAACACAGAATGTGTGGTTGCCATCTTATAGCTGAAGAGCCGCTTATCCACACGCAACACGTTGCAATGGTGACCATTGCAACGTGTGTTCATGTAACTATACGCAAAACATAAAGTTTAACAACGCAAGTAAGTGATTTTTATTGAGCATAATATGGTACCGACAATATCAGTTACCATACATTGCGTTTTGACAATGTTTAAAATAACACCTTGGCCGAAAATGATGCGACAAGATTGTGTCGGTGAGAGCGGCGCGCGCCTCACTCGAGCGGCTCTTCGCGGGAGCGCATGATTCCCACCCACAATATTATATCGGAGACCAAAACGCATCGCTTACGACAGTGCCAGTATGGACACCATGTGCCAAGGTAGGTGGAATCCCCGCATGGTCCCGCCTATAGCCAGCCGAATTAAAGCCAAGAAGCTATATATTAGTAAAAACCTATACCGATACATTTTGACCAAATTCAAAAAAGGAGGAAGATCTGAATTTGACGTGTAACTATTTTTTATGTATGTAGCCGTAACTTTGTTGTTTCTGAACCGATTTTGACGAATTTTTTCGTGTTGGATTTCATATAAATTCAGTTCCGAAGATAAATTCCTTAAAATCAAGAAAAAGACAACGTCGAAGTGATTGTCGTCTATAATATTTGGTTCTGAACTAAGGCTCAGAGTATCCTCATATTTATCTGGTATAAATTTAATTACTATTGAACCTAAAGTTTCGAAGATATATCAAAAGCTCGTTAAAAGATGTTAAGCTTTTGAGTTATTTTACAGATTATTTTCTGAACCATTATTTTTGCGTAGTATTTAGTACGGCTTCAGAATGTTTTCATATAAATTTAATTGTTATTTGACCCTGTTCTCGAAGATGCAGCAGAAGAAGAACGAGAATCCTCAAAATCAACCTAATTAAAATCAAGAAGGTGCTGTACTAGATCAATTGAGAGGAGGAAAGTGTACAACAGGAAATCCATAACGAAAAAGAGCACGACCGCGTAAATTGAGTCATGAGGTCCATCGTATTTAACGAACATTGACGATTGGAGATTCAAACGAAAATGTTGCCTGCTGAAGCCAAACGACGGGTGTAATCATTTTATTAAACAATTTGCGTCAAGCATTAACATCAATCAGACTTGTTAAAGAACGGATAAAAGTGGGCTGCAAAACGCTTTAGCTGTTGGTTTTCTGGAAACCAGCATGCACGAGCCGCGCCGCGGCAGCGGATGGCGAGTGCCAGAACTAACTCACATCTTTTACAAAACCAAATTAACCAAAGTCGTTTATAACTCAATAATTTATTGGCTTTCAATCGAAGATTTACCCCTTTTTCGTCTAAATTGACTGGACCAGAGTGGCCGGCCTGTGCCAGCGAGTCGAACACTTAAGATTCAGCTAAAAATTTACCTATTTCAAAATTATTATATAAATAGGTGTGATTAGCACTACTGTACTCAACGGCACGTTCGAGTCAATCAACACAAGTTAGCACTAGAATCCAGATATTCCTATGAACACTGATCGCACTAATTGTATCTATTTCACCGATCAATATTAGTCGCACCAATCAAACACCCTGGTATTCACAAGATCCACGAAAGTCTTCCTTTACTTCTCTTGTGTGTATAACTTGATTTGGAAATTGGTTTTATACTTAACCAACTGACCATGCCAGCCAGCGGCTCGCAGCGAACTCGTTAAGCAGACGCTTAGCTGCTAATCGAACAAGCTACATATTCGCGGTAAGCGAGGCGTGGGGGAACGGGAGTTCCGAGTCGAGGGAGAGGTCAGGGGGCTGATTCTGTCCGCAATACTATGTATACCGCTTCACAATGTGTTGCTGCAGTTTCAAGGAGAAGAAGCGAAGATAAGCTACGATCGTGTGCATTAGTGTCATCGCACGTTTTACTTGTCGCGTGCAATTACTCTAGTGAATAAGATAAAGAGCTATTATAATATTAACATTTGACTTACGTTCCGGCGTATTTGAATATCGGCAAGCGAGCATACTCCGCTATCCAGTTGGCGTGAGATACAGAATGGCACCCTGCGCAGATACTTTATTGTTATTGCTTTCGGAAGCAAATCTAATTTGATGGTGCCACCGAAACGACACCGCCGTTTCACATCCACGCCAGGGCACAAAAACTACGACATTTTTCTCGTGAGTATTCCTTTCTTATAGTCGCTCAACACTCGCGAGATTGACACGATGACATTTTTTCACTTTCATATTCTCGTTACCGTTTTTCACACGACGATGTTTTCACAAGAATGTGGACAGCCCTCTACACTATTTTCGTATCAATCTCTTTTCTTGACAACAATTTATAATAACTTATCTATTTCTGAGCATTAGTATATTTTCATTAAAAATTAATTACTTTAGGTACCTGCCTATAAGCCTATACATTTTTTGATTTCTTTTTGTTGTGAATTAAATACTATTATAATTTATCAAATTCACATAGGTACTTTTGAAACCAAAAATAGCCATAATTTAGCATTGAGCCGAAAAGCTTTAGACCTCTCATCATAGCTCTTATCTGTTTATCCTAGATATTAAATAATAGTTACGAAATATGAAATTCAATTTCGATGCATTTCAAGGTACTAATTATTTTATTTTATTTGGGGGGCTAACAGCTATCATTAATAATAACTAAAAGATAAGATAAGATAAATTTAGAGAAGCTATTAATAAGCTTCCACAGGTTACAGTAAATCTAAAAAGAGAAAAAAAAGAAAATTATACAAAGACACAATAATAAAAATTTGCATAGATATAAGGTACTTAAACTTATAAATCCGAGTTTGAATAGAATTTGACCAACTTTGCGCTAAACAACGCTACACTATTAGTAAATAAGTCTAAGTCTATATCTTCCAACTTACTTAACTTATTAAATTCGTTTGCTGTTCTGATACATAATGAATTGCGCCAGTAAGCTGTGCGCGTCAATGGTGTAATAATTTCCTAGTTCTAATGTTCGCCACATTAGTAGGAGGAACATACAAATGTAGTTTCTCAATGAGATTTGTACAATCCATTTTGGATTGCGCAATTTAAACTAAGAAACGTAAATCAGCAATCTTTCTTCTAGTTTTAAGAAGTAAAGGGTGAAATAAAGTACAGCGTTCAACGTAACTTTACTATGGTAATTTAAAATTAATAAACCTTGTGATTTTTTTTAAAATACTTTCCAGTCTCGTGGAATATGTGTGAATATGTAATGAGTTCACAATACCGATAGCAGCGCGGTGCACGCGCGGCTAATGTTGCTGCGACAACTGTGTCAGGCGCCGAGCGGGAAAATTTTATAAACTTCTCACCTTATAGATATCCTTATAGACCTGTTATCGTTC
Source organism: Dendrolimus punctatus (assembly GCA_012273795.1). Taxonomy (NCBI): domain Eukaryota; kingdom Metazoa; phylum Arthropoda; class Insecta; order Lepidoptera; family Lasiocampidae; genus Dendrolimus; species Dendrolimus punctatus. The sequence goes on along the minus strand of CM022541.1, from coordinate 14,024,098 downwards.
TATTACCATTTACTTCATCCGGAAACGTGACAAAATAAGAATATGGCCTTCATTTTTATTACACCACGTAGCTTATCTAGAAAACATAATATACTTATTTACTAATTAAAGTGCGAAGACGCCAATAAACCCGCTGCTTCGCTTGCATGGATGTAAATTTTGTTCATCAATTTACAGATATTGTCAGAAATTTTTTCGGGATAAAAAGGTATGTTACCTTTTTTGTACCTCTGGCAACGTAAAGGTACTACGCAAATTTCATGATCATCGGTTGAGTTGTACAAACAAACACATAAGCAAACTTATAGCACTTCTAATATTAGTTAGAATTATGTTAACAATTAATTATAGTCGTACCTAAACCCACAAGATAGTATTTCAATGGCCGCTCTTTTATTTGATAGTGATTGTAGAAGATCCTGTGGTATATGTACGCAGTGCAGCTGCGTTTGCGACGGTGGTGCTCGGGTACGCGTGGGAGTGGGAGTGGGAGCCCCTAATGGCGGCGTTATTCTCGGCCGCGGGCGTATTTCCGGGTCGGCGACGCGCGACACGCGCCACGCCACGCGCGTGTCTGACGCGTGCCTATTTTCACGGAAATGAAACCACTCTGATCTGTCAGGTTCGCGCTATTTATTTAAGTACATTAATAATCTCTTTATTTACAGTATTTACACGGCAATATATACAGATGTGAGTGAGTTGTGTGAGCGAACGCGAAGAGTGCGTCGGTGGTGTCAGGTGGCCAGCAGGCGGAGCAGCAGCAGCATCAGCAGCTGCGCGACGGCGGGCCGCCACCGCGCCGCGGCGGCCGCGCCCGCGCCGGTCTCGTCGCGCTGCATCGCCTCCATGGGCCCCTCTGCGACACGAGAGGACACGGTCTGACATCCGCACTGCGTACACCGGGGGAGCGAGGGTCGGGCGCATACCTGTGTCGGGCCGCAGGAGGCGCAGGTGCAGCGTGGCGGCGGCGGCGCCCGCGGCGCACGCGTACGCGCCCGCGTCGGCGGCGGCCGCGCGCGCCAGCGTCAGCCGCGACACGGCGCGCCAGCCCCAGCGCTCCGTCTCCAGCGACACGCCGCCCCCCGAACTCTGCGCACACGCGACGCGAACGTAAACAATGTGTCCACTCTTTGTTCCTTAAACCATTGGTTAGATTGTGCTAAAGTTTTCTGAGGACGCCCGAAAGCGTTTCTGCCTTAAAAAATGTATAAAAATAAAAAATCAATGTTTATATGTTTGTCCTCAATTTATTCCTAAAGCATAGATATATAAAATTCTTCTGTTCCTGTCTATGTCACTGAACTTTTAGATCATAAAAATTATTTGTGAACACACTTTTTTTTCTAGACAAACACACATTGGGCTTGTCTGGAAGAGATCGCTTTTTGGTGATAAGACCGCCCTTTGTACATAACTAGATATAATTTTAGTCTTAAGTTCATATTTGTATTGGTGTACAATAAAGAGTTATCTATCTATCTATCATATTGTATATCCCCAAATTAAGCACGTTACGCTTGTGTTATGGGTAATATACACCGGATCCTTTAGGGCCGATCCCAGACACCGAGACCATAGTAAATAACGGAGAAAATAAGTATCCGAAATTCACTATACCAGGAATGGAACATGGAACCCGGAGCCTCGGAGCCTCGGAGCCGGAGCTCGACCACCGAGGCCGTCAAACTTAAAACATGGTGTTGAGACGTATGGAGACAATATAGTGTGACCAAAAACGGAAGCGTCAAGTAAGATAGAATAGCTTTTCAGAGTTGAATGCAGCCGGTTGTGTTAGAGAAGCGCACCTGAGGGTCGATGAGGCGTTTGCCCTTGCGCCAGCGGATGTCTATGGGCGCCAGCGGCAGCCGCTGCGGCTGCGGCTCGTAGCGCGCCTCGCAGGCCAGCGTGGCGCTGGCGCCCGCCGCGACGCCCACGCGCGACGCGCCCAGCGCCGCCACCACCAGCGCCGGCACCGGCTCATCTGAACTCGACAAACCCGCGTTGAAGTCACTGAATTACGCTTTACACTGCTGAGTTTGGCATACATTATGAACGCGTGCCGAGCTTACCTATCACGGTGAGATTGAAGAAGAGGCTCATCTTGGGCTCGGTGTTGACCTGGCACTCGTAGCGGCCGCCGTCGGCGACGCGAAGCCGCTCCACGCGCAGCGTGTGCCTGCTGGCGCCCCCGGCGGCGCCCGCGGCGCCCGACGTCGCCGACACGCGCGCGTCCGCCGTGAACACGGCGCCCGCATGCGCCAGGATCTGCAGGTCCCGCGAGCGCACCCACGACACCTACGGCAACGCGCCCATTTTAAGGTCGTATTGAAATAATACAATTGCTGCGTTTATTTCGCTCCTAAAACTACCAATGTTTATGATGAACACGTGTACATTCGTGTGCCAATTGTAACACCACAAGATATATTTATACAGCCGGTTGAAGCCGGGCGGTTCAACTAGTAGCGAGTATTTACTATTCAAAGCTCAGAATTAGCGCACCGTTTAATAAAAATAGAACAGGGGAACATCTTCATACGATTAGTTCGGAGCGAGTCACCGGCACCGGCACGCGCACCACGGAGATGAACATGTCATAACACGCGGCCGAACATAAAAGAGGATCATAAAATGAAAGAAAACTGTTCGTAGCGGCCATTCAAGATCGGGATGCGTCGCGGTGGCGGACGGGCGGCACTCCGCTCCGTGCGCCTCCAGCTTCCCGCTTCCGGGAAACCGCGAGGAGCGGGCGCTGCTTGCGTGTCGTTGACCGGCACGTTCGTGTCGCTCACGATCACTGTCAGGTGGAGATTGTTGCGCGCGCCCACGCGCCGCCCGCTGGGGCGCGCGCCCATCGGCCCCGCCTACGTCACCGGAGGAAACTCCCGCGCGGCGTGCCGAGCGTGCCGGCGCCCCTCGCCCCGGCACGCGCCCCGTCCTCGTGGCGGCCGGCGCGGGCGCGGGCGCGGGCGACTCATTCGCCCGGTATTTCTGGTCGTTCACTAAACTGTTTACGATTCTTATTTCGAGCACGATCTCGCGTGTATTTAGTTAATCTGGCCGATGAGTAATCCGTCACGCAGCTGATAGTTCACCCTCGCTAATGGCAGCAATGGGTCCTTTGATCGCGCCCGCTCGTCCGCGGGGACATCGACCACCGCTTGGGTGGCTGGAAGCGAAACATACTTCCGATCTATGCCTACTGATGTGTGAGTTGAGCATGTGTGTATGTGGGTATAGTAGGTAGGTGTGGTGTTGGCTCACCGACTTGTCGCCGAGGCGCAGCACGCGGCAGTCGAGGGCGGCCACCTGGCCCACCGCCGCCACCACGGCGGTGTGCTGGCGGGGCGCGAACGCTGGCCCCGCGCCCCCCGCGCTCGCCTCCGTCACCGACACCACCTCGCCGTCCACGCACCATCCCGCTCTACCTGCACAGGGCACATGAATATTCGTATCACCTCTATCCATAAACACCCAACGAGTGAGAGCGAGGAGACGCGTGCAGGAGCACGGGTCAAGGCTGGCGCACGGATGTCATGAATGGAGCGTGACATCACAATGCAAGCGCGTAAACTATGCGCATACGCACGAGATATTTTTGATGCGGCCACGTTGCGGACGACGTTGCACGCCGATGCACACCGTCCGATATTAACACAACGCCGTAGCTCGCTCGATCCTTGACACAAGAGCACGATGTAGGATGTGCAATTTGCGCAGGGACACGTGTCGCCCTCGTTGCGAAGGGATGAATCAAGCGGATGCAGGATGCGGGCCGCGGCCGCTCCTGCGCCGGCCGGGTGGTCGACTCGACTCGCACCATCATAACACGCGTTGCATTATAAAAACTGCATTACTTTGAAAGTTTAAGTATGAATTGTTCCGTCAATTATTTTCAGATCTGGGTCGAATCCCGATAAACTGAGACAGTCGAAACCCACACACTACGCTACAAACTCATATACCGTTTAGCGGGAAACAGTTTTAGCGTGTTAATATTTGTAGTTTTAGAAGAGATCAAGAGAACTTGCAAAAGAAATCTTAAGTCATTAGATAGTTAGTATTGTTGTTGTTGGTCTATAGAAACCCTAAATGCAAAACAGAGTGAGCAAATTAATCTCTATAATTATTGTATTCCTGTCCTTAGATCATAATTGGACCGATTTAAGCAAAAATATTCCAACCCACAACCTCGACAATTTTGAGTTTTTGTGACCTATGTACTCGAAATCAGGTATATTTTAACATATCAAAGACTCATAACTCTCTGTCAATAATTGACGAAAATCCGTATGGTCCAACCCACAGCTGAAATGTCGAAGATCATTTTTTTAAATGAATAAGTGTTTCAAGCTATTAGAATCATTTTTGCATTTTCTTGATTGCCCTGAAATGTGTTTTTGTTTTTGGTATAATGATTCAAACTACTTGGAATAATCATGCTTTTATACAATATGGAAAATATTACAAAAATCATTCTGCTTATATGTTCCAAATGAAAACTACTGTGCCAAACTATGTCAATTTTTTAGGGGACCAAATGACAACTATTCCGCATCAAACTAAAGAGGACTTACGTAAATCGGATCATAATAAATCTCAGCGTAATCAGTGTACATATGGAACGGAATGATTTTTTTTTTCATAAAATGAAAACTACTGGTCCAAAGTATGTCAAATTTTTAGGGCACCAAATCGCAACTATTTTGCATCGAACTAAAAAAGAATCACGTAAATCGGATCATAAATTTCAGAGTAATCGGTATACATATGAACCAGAATGGAAATTTTTTCCTAAAAATGTCCATAAAATTAAAACTACTGGGCCAAAGTATGTTAAATTTTTAGAGGACCAAATGGCAACTATTCCGCGTCGAACTGAAAAAGAATCACGTAAATCGAATCATTAATCTCACAGTAATCGGTGTACATACATAAAAAAATACTTTGGTATTTTTTTAAATAAAACTAGAATAATAAACATTTTTGAGTTCTATTTTTGACATTTTTGCATTTTTCTTTCCGCAGCCTACACAGCAAACCCCATATAAACTTTATTTTGTTAAAATGATCCAGGCGCAAGTTTCTTGAATATCTACTAAACTATTACAATTTATTTACTAAATACATGCATGTATATTAGTTTAGTACACTTAGACTTACATTTAAAAAAAAACAACGTTAAGTATTACAAAGCCAGAGAAAGACAGCAATAAACTTTAAAGTCAATTATCTCGAAATGAGGTTTGTGTGGTTTGGAACATTTTTGCTTCAATGTTCCTGTCCTAGAGAGTGGCCGAGGTGATACGCAATTTGTTATACAATTTAATTCAACCCGAAAGTACTACGCGGTACAGGGCTCAGCTCTGTGTTGCACGGTGGTTTTGAGTGAAAATCGGTAATCTCTGGTTAAAATTAGCTGAACGTGTACAACACGTTCCTTAGTACATGCACATAGGTTACATAGAGAACGTCGCTCTTGATCTGTGAATAGATCTGCAGGAGATGTTGAACCGCGCAACGGACTTTGCCAAAATTATTGACGATTTGCGCCCATGCCATTGTATAATGGCTTATCTGGGGCTCCGTACTGCGCGATGGTCTCTGACTCTAAAGACGCCTCTTATCGGGTATTGTGCAAACACGCAATATTTATTCATATTTACAAATTCAAACTGTGCCGGTTTTTACATGATTGCAAAAAAAAGCTCAAGAAGGTTGATGAACTAATGAAACTGTGAGTTATTAATAGTGCTGATTTGTCTTTCTCGTGATTGAATACAATGATAGTTGTCCATGTGGCCGGCGTCGTAGCTCATGCTTTTTAAATAGCTATCCAATCAAATCTTGGGCTACGACGACAATGGGCACCCGGCACCGGCGGGTAATAGTTACTGGAGCACCCACCGTAAGGCGTCTCGCGTTCGTTAGCCCCTGTGCTCTATTAGTTTTAATGTCGGCCCAGAAGGCTCTTTAGATGGCAAAACCCATAATTCGCAAAGCAAATGCTTTTGATGTGTACATTATTCTGTTTGCGCTAGGAGTCAATGGAATCGTACTCTGAATATGTCATTCATAACTTTATCATGATAATTGTCGTGGTAATCCTATCAGGTGTGTCGTGGTAGGCCCATCTTTAAAATATTCTAATATAATTGAAAAAAATAGATTTATAGTTCGCGAGTGTACTCAGGGTCAGGGCGTGGGACAATTAGCATTTCATTACGCAGTGCTAATACTTGTACGGCAAACGCGCACTCGCACGAGGATCAAACGGGTGGCCTCAAAAAAGTTGGCAGCACTCGCCGCGACCGGAAATATATAAGCAGCGGAGATGAAAGGGCCGCATCGGGCCAGGCGTGCGCCTGTTCGCAGAGCGGCGCCCGTCTCGTGCAGGGAGTGCTTCGGAATGCGAGTGCGGCAATCTGCAGAAGCTGGTGGCATCATGACAACACTACATATGTCACGCGGACTCGTGTCGGATATCACCGAACGACGACATTGAACAGAGCTTCCGTGGAAGGAGTGGAGGGAGGGGACTCAACTTGAACAAACAATCTCACGCCAGCGCCGAGTTACGACAAACGCAGCCATATGGCTTTAAGTGTTTTTAAAACTCGTAAATCGCTCCATTTTATTTCGTGGAACGGATCGATGGCACTTTAATTGATATATTTCGGATTGAGCCATGGCCCGTCCGTTTGAGTCACGCTCAGGCATTCGCTCGTGGGCACATGTGGACGCCATTCCTGACGACAGCCGTTCACAATCTGAACAGATTCCCGGAAAGCTATATTGCCCTTTGTCGGTGGGATTACTTGTATTGCGGCGCGTTGTTTCATGTCCACTGCATACAGAGCCCGACAGCACGGTGCTCGCGCGGCCAGTTGTGCGAAAGAGGCGAAACCATAAACGCCGGCGCCGGCGCCGACCTTTCATTAGTATATTGGGTAATATTTGATCTCCAGCCTCCACTGCGCGCGAGCCATTATTCACTTTTAACCGACTTAAAAAAAGGAGGAGGTTCTCAATTCGTCGAGTAAATATTTTTTTTAATATATACCTAGCCTTGCTATAAATATTGTTACAAAGGAAAAAATATTTTTTCTATTGCAAATAACATTTTTAAGTTTTACAGTGTGTTAGTTTAATACATAAATGTAAAACAATTTAAAATGTAAAAAGCTTATTCGAAGTGATCTCCATTGGCTGCAATATAGTCCTTTAAACTTTGAGGCCAGTTATCAATAGAAGCACGCACTCTTTCCGTGGGAAAAATCTTCACTGCCTATCGTATGGTTTGTTTTAGGGACTCCAAATTATCATGGCGTTTAGAGCAAGCCGTACTATCTAAAACTGACCATAAATCATAATCCAGCGGATTAAGATCGGGACTAGACGATAGCCAGTCTTCAGCTCTGATGAAGTCCGAAACGTTCGTTTCCAACCAAGACTGCGTGGACCGAGCTTTATGACCCGGCGCCGAGTCTTGCTGGAAGGACCATTCTTGCTTATTGAACATGGTGTTGTTAAGGGGCTTAACTACCTTCTCAAGAAGGGTATCTTAATACACTTGTGCCGATGTTTTAATACCTTTATTCACAAAAATATGGCTCAGTCACTCCTTCATAGCTAACACCCCACCAAACCATCACTGAAGACGGATAATGCCCACGTTGCACTCTGTCAACTAATTGAGAAGCTTCCTTAGAGCTTTGAGCATAAATACGGTCATTTTGTTTGTTAAAATGTTGCTCAACTGTAAAAAAATTCTCATCCGTAAACAAAACTTTTCTGTGACCTCCCTTTGCGTACCGCTTCAGTAGTTGTTTCGATTTTACCATCCTATTCTTTTTTAAAACCGAGCAAACTGACTTGTACTTAGAAAACTTAGAGCACATGGCAGTGCTGCCTGGTGACACCAGACGATGGGCGCAATCATTTAATTAAACACAATTTTTGACAAGCACTTGATGCAAGTCGGACTTTTAAAACGGCGAACAACAATGGGTTGCAGCCGAAGGTCGCGTCGAGCAGTCGGTTTTCTGTAAACCAAAATGCACGAACCGCGCCATGGCAGCGGCCGGCGATTGCCGGAACCAGCATGGCCCAACGATACATAATTAATTTAAATTTGACGGCACTCATTAGAGATTCTTGAGTGCATATACATAATTTACCTTCGAGCTGCGCTCAACAACGTTTTCTACACACGCTTCCGTTTCATCAGATATCTTTTCCGCATTCAAGAAGCTATCATGTTAAGGATACCATACCATATATGTAACTTAAAAGTGAAAAACAAAAATTATATACCAAAAAAACTAAAAAAAATAAAAAGTATAAAATAACTTATTTCTAAAGCTATTATTAATAATATATATTATCTTAAACATCTTAAAGGTCCGGTGGCTTAGTAATTTTCAAAATATACCAAGTAATTTTTGTTTTTACCTTTGGCGGCCGACTTCCAAGATGGTTTAAGATAATATATATTATTAATATTATTAATAATAGCTTTAGATACTTTAGATTTTATACTTTTTATTTTTTAGTGTTTTAGTTTTTGAAGTCGGTTTTTTTTAAAGAAGTTTTTTATTTGTTACTTTTTAACCGACTTCAAAAAAAAGGAGGAGGTTCTCAATTCGTCGGGATCTTTTTTTTGTTTTTTTTTTATGTATGTTCACCGATTACTCCGAGATTTATGATCCGATTTACGTGATTCTTGTTTAGTTTGATGCGGAATAGTTGCCATTTGTTCACCTGAAAATTTTACATAGTTTGGTCCGGTAGTTTTCATTTTACGATCATTTTTTTATTCCCATTTCTTGGACCTATATTTTTTAAGAAGCGCAGCACCTTTCGTAGGTCTACATAGCTAGACACTAAAAATAAAATAAAACTTCGTTTAAAAAAACCGACTTTAAAAACGATGTTGCTATTGTAAAATAAAATAAACACGGAATAATAGATTACCTATTCTAAAAACACTCGAAAAATACTTAAGATAAAAGGATTAAAATTTAAGTGAATTACTTTTATTTGATAACAAAACGATTCCCATAGTAAAAGTAGAAAACGCCGCGGGGGCAATTTTTACTTAGAAAGCCGGTGATCAAGTTGGATTTGGGTAAGCTGAAAACGAGAGCATAATTTAAAAAAATACAGTACACTTTATTATTTTGAATTAAAAATACCTAAACATTAAATCAACAGGAGTTTACATAAAATTTGGTCCTCTTCCAAGTTTATCAGTTCTTCAATATTAGTTTCATCTTCAGAAATATTAGATTTGAATCTTATTAACATATCCTCAGTAGGAATACAATCAGTACAATTCCCACTTTTGCTACTGTCTTTGATAAATTAATTAATTACTTATGCCAAAAACTCGCAGACGATTATTATCACTTATCATGAGATTACGGCTGTACCATTAAAAAAAACTAAAAAAACACGCTTTCATACAAAATCCAACTAAAAAACAGAAAATAAAATTTAATAAATTGAGTTTCTGATGAATGGGGTCTTAAAAAAAGCGTGGGGTGTATTCAGAGCGCTTTTTCTTCTTTAAAATCTTAAAAAGACCCCATTCATCAGAAACCAAATTTATTAAATTTTATTTTCTGTTTTTTAGTTGAATTTTTTATAAAAGCGTGTTTTTTTTTGTTTTTTTTAAACTATTATTTATTTTTCATTTTTTAGTTGAATTTTTTTTAATGTTTTTAAATACAAGCTTTTGAGATTCTGCATATCATGTAGCAGCAGAGTGCTAGCCAAGACAAGTAAAACGAGCCCAAATACGACGGGTCTATCTTGTTTAGTACGGGATTTCCTATGGCTACCTTCCGACTCCATCATCAGATCAGCTACATGGTACCATATTATTGCACTGTCATGCGATATAAACATACTAGCCCAAACACGACGGGTCTATCTTGTTTAGTACAAGAGTTCCTATGGCCACCTTCCGACCCCATCATCAGATCAGCTCCATGGTACTATATTATTGCATCGTCATCGACATTTGACAGGTGTGCAAAGTTTGAATTAAATCTGATCGTTCAAAGTAGGACAAAATCGAGCTCAAAGGGGTCGGTTACAAACATACATACATACAGGTGAAGCTAATAAAAGCGTGTTAAAAATAATCATTAGACGTACTATCAGATGCCTAAAGAGAGCAATCAAGCAAGCAAACTGACTGCTCGAACAATCTGAATGTCAGAAGAAAAAGTATATTCGATTTACAATCTGTCTTCTTCGACTACAGATTAGACAACGTGATTACATCACAATGAACTTTTTTATAAATGTTGGGTTAGCACTGAATGGTATTTAAATACTTCAAGCTATTGGAATTATCGTATTCTTTCGTACAATCGTTAGATATGGATAGTATATTATTATATAGTACGAAGCATGAAATTGTAGTACAAATCTATACATATAATAAAATTGTAGAGGTACAATTTCTGTACAATGAAAAAAAATGCTATTAACCGAGTCAGGAGGATGTTACAAGTGAAATAGAACTAATTAAGTTTTTTTTTTAATTTTTTGTTTTTCTTTTTGTCTTTTTGTACCGGCTAACCTCCGAAACTACTAGACCAATTTACATGACAATTTGTATGGTGATAGCTTATATACCTGATCAACATACATATAGATATTTTTGATCCCGAAAAATTAAATAGTTCCCGTGGGATAGTTAAAAAGCTTTAATTACTTAAACAGCTTATAACTAACTTAACGTAATTTCTCTGCCACGTTAATAGACGCGGATACTTTGAAAGAGTGTAGTGTCGGTAAGAGAGTTTTATCTTATATAGAAGATAAGAATATATATACCTAATATATAAAGCTGATAAGTTTGTTTCTTTGTTTGTTTGCTTGAACGCGCTAATCTCAGGAACTACTGATCTAATTATTTTTTTTCAGTGTTAAATAGACAATGTATCGAGGAAGGTTACAAACCATCATGCTAAGAGCAATAGGAGCGGAGCACCAATGAAGAATGTTTCAAAATCGCGGGGTTTTTTTGACTTGCTTTTGTTTTAACTATTCCATGCGAACGAAGTCGCGGGCAGAAGCTAGTACTATAATATAGTACGAAATCCAACCGTGCCGGTGATACCCTTTGTAGGGAACTGTGTATGTTTGGCCTTTTGTATATCAACGATACTAAGCCAATATTTCATTACAAAATCGCACTAACACTGATGATGAATGAAATCCAAAACCCAATTACAACAAATTATTGTCGTTTCATCACATGTGACAAATTCATTTTACGACAACTTCTATTTTGATTAATCATTACGAGTAGTAATACCACAATGACCAGTATGCTATGTAGATAATACCACGAGATAGGCATCAGATCTCGTCGAAATCCGCGATTGCATTTTTAGAAAACCATTAATAACTTAAAATCTCTTATTGAAAGTTGTAGAAGAGCGAGTGACGGGAAAAATGATAGTGCGGAAAACAGCCATTTACCTGTCGCTGCTTATTTTGAGTCGAATTTATGGTAATGTTGCGTGCAGACATATTTGAAGTATAGCCCAGCAAAGGTTGGCCGCTTTACTACGATCGCTGATAGACATGCACTTGCGGGGTGGTCATCAGTCATGTTCGCCGTTTTAAGAGCTTCCAAAATACCTTGCTATTTATTATATATCTGTAGCATGGCATCGAGGACGTGTGGTGTAAGTGATGATGCCAACGCGCTTCTAATAATAGCATCGCGGGAATGGCCCCGCGAGTGGTTGGGGTGGTGAGGCCCATCTGGCGCGGCCGCCTTCCTCTTGCTCCTGTTGGCATCGCGAGCATCGTCGCCGCGCCTACCTGGCTATTCCAGGACCAACGATGCAGTGTCGCCGACCGACCTTATCGCCGATATTTTGCAGTTCCCTTAGCATAAGCGACTCGGATTCATTATGAAATATGATAATGATGGAATGTGAGAGCACGTTACCGACGAGAGCGGGGAGCGCAGCCAGCAGAAGGAGTCGCGCGCACACGTACATGTCGCGCTGGCGCCTCACGGCGTAGGGGCAGCGAGGCTGAGGGTCGGGAGACCCCTGGAGGGCAGGTGGCGGGGCATCGCCCACCACCGGCGACCTCCGCGTGACAGGCCGCTGAAACCAAAATACAAAACTATACACGTGCCCTATAATTAGACATACAATAGACAATTTTTATCATTGTAGTGCCTGTGCTCTGTTGCAGCAGAATAATATAATAATTCGATTAAAATGTTAGTGATCAATGTAATTTTTTATACGCGCCTTTAATGTTTAGACGCCTAAAGGTCAAAATATACCTATTTATATTACCTTTACCAGGTGTTTCAGCAAACGTATAATGCAATGTGGTACGTCATTTCCCTTGTATTCATTTGTTCCTGTATAATTTGGCAACGTTGAATACTCCACAAACATGATGAAATATGTCAATGCACAAGATAAATATCGCATTCAGAGATTTTGACCTCGTTTTTAGATGTCCAATCTCACAAACTTATAATAGCTGTAAGTATCTATACTTAGTACTTCTGTAAATTGACATTGACATGTAAGTATTCAATATACATCGACAATACAACTTTTCATTTATGTGTATACCGTTCTTTAGCGGTTACACAACATGGCCACCGGTTCAGGTGGGCTCCAGGTCCTGCGGGGCCACTCCATCCGTCGCGGGGAGCGGATGGAGTGGCCCCAGTGGACGTCGAGGCCTCGGGGACAGGCCTAGACAGGCCTCTGCCCGCACCAATGCCGCGAGAGGGCGCGAGAGGTAGCCGCGCGACCTTCTCAGGGCCGTGGAATTTTCAACTCCCCGGCCAACACAAGAGAGGCCGCCCCTGCTTACGGGGTGGTCCACCGCTCGCCGAGGTTGCGGATTAAGGCTCACGCTGTGTACCATGAACCCGGCACTCAGGCGGAAGAAGGCTCCCATGGGGTTTTAGTGGGTATACCTGGCACCGCGCCGGTCGTATTGATTAATCGGCGTCGGGGGAGCCCCACATGCCGGCCGTGATGATTCCCCGCGCGGCTTACTCTGCGGCAACGCATTTCCCCGTGTAAAAAAAATTAATAACAGCAAAATTTTAACTTGAAGTGCTACGGGCAGATTGTTAATGTACTTGTCCAATTTGAAAACCTGCCTTACGGGCACTTCCACTTCAAGTTAAAATACTGTTGCGATTCATTTTGTCACTTGTCAGTTGAAGTTTCACTTCTAATATGTGTCCCAGCACACATTTCGATTTTTCGCAGGTTTACTGCAAATTATGATTTGGTTACGATAGGTTAGGTACATTTTAATTAATGCATTTTTTATGTAAACATATTTTATTTCATCAAACAAAAAACTGAATTCGTTCCGGAACCAAAAAAACATCCATAGTCTACTCTAAAATTATACACATACAACGGAACTTTAACAAATGAGCAACTTTCGTCATCAATCTTCATTTGAACCTCAAATTATGTTAACAGAAAAATATTTCCAAAAACAATAATTCAAAAATATTTCGTTTGCTCAGTTTTGATGAAAAGGCTCCGAAACTAGGGAACCGATTGAAAAATTCTTTCACTATTGGCAAGCTACGCTATTCCCGGGTGGCATAGGCTATAATTATTATATTTACAAAAAAAATAGGGATCCTTACTAAAACTCCAATAATGAACCCAAGTGATTTTTTTTCCTTAAATCGCTTGCGCTGCGAAAACTATTGATGATAGAATAAAATAATATACTACGACTTTGCAGAACACATAATTATTTACAAAAAGTGTCGGGACAGCATATGTCTAACTATTATAGTTATGCCATAATAAGTGTTCTTTTATTTTAAAAATGTAATTAAAATGCCGCCGCTAGAAAAGGCTCTTCATCTTGGTATATAATCCTATATAATGCTTATCAAAATAAATTACTTCATATTCAAGACTGCTTCAATACCTTTATATAACTTTTCGAATTATTCAATTCGGACATCCCATTCGAAAGATATAACAAGTTTAAAAATGTAAGAAATAGACCACGTGACTGTGGCGCTTTTTCGTAAGCGAAAAATCGTAAGACCCCCTCTATATAGAAGTTTCACTTCAAAAATCATGGCCACCGGTGCAGGACCGTATGTCATGAGGTGACTGATGTCCACCACTCGAACCATATCGACCCCCAGCAAGGTGGCAGCCCGCATCCGCATCGAGAGCCTCAGCCGCCGGCGACGCGCTCTCACGGTGGGAACGCCGCACCACGTGCCGCGGCAAATCACACGCACGACGCGACATCTGCTTGTGTTTTACGTTTATCGGGGATATTTATCGGTCCGCTGCGCATCTGGCCCTCGTCAGTCGGCACGCCACGCATCCACTGAGGCGTGTTTCATCGAGGCCGGCGATTCGATTATTGATGTTGATCGCATTCGGTTTAGCTGCTATCTACCACGCTCAACTATGCAACGGTTCTCTAGAATGTCTAGAACCTTTATTCCGCGTACAATTTCGACTTGAAGGGAGCTTCCCGCCACGGTTTTCTCTCATCGCTACGACGTGGGGCCATTTAAGACGGGTGTTAAAGAATTTCTTCGAGGCCAGCAACGCGCTCGCGACGCCCCTGCGGCATCAGTGACCATTTTCCATCAGGTGGTCCGGCTACCTTATTGGTGTCACTAGTTAATAGTTGTATTTATAATAAAAAACTATAAATAGGTTCAATGAAGGTCTTATTTATTGGCAACACCGATAATATAACTAATTGACTTTGTCACACGATATTTCCTTATAATTGGAATAAACTTGGGAAGGGAGTACAGACCTATGAAAATATAATGGTGTGAATTAAAATACATTAATTATCAAATGTCTCTTGTGGTGCTAATTCTACCTTTTCTTAACATATTTAATCGGCCTTTGTCCTGATTATTATTCATAACATATTTCTTAAATGTAATTCAACCATAAATTTATAGTTAAATGGTTATTTTCAAGTTGAACTTATCTCTTTTTGGGCTGGAAACTGAGAAAAGGGTATAACCGGGTCTCGGGAACGTTTTGTTTAAAATTAATTTGCCTTCTCTAATTTTCAGGTTTTTTAACTATTTTTCGAATTAAATGTTTTGTTGTAATTCCCGGATGAAAAGCCTATTACTTTTTAGTGAGTTTTTAAAAACAAGAATTTAAAGAGGTGGAACACTATGAAAATTATTAAAAACAGTTTTATACATAGCCTTGTGGTCAAACGAAGTGAAATTTTTCTGACTTTAAACTCGAATTATTTTAATTTAGTCAAACAATCCCATAATAAAGGCCGCGGGAGCAGGTTTCTGTTAAAAATCCGGTATTATAAACTTTGCTAGCGTGTAATCGAAATTGGCTTATGAGATCCGAAAGTGATGTCCCTCGGAGGCTGTGGGCAGCGCTGCAGCGCGTGAGCTCGCAGCGCAGGCGGGGGACAGGAGTACAGGAGGGCACCGCGATGCAAATAGCGCGCCCGAAATACCTTACTCAAAGGTTAAGCTAAATATCGCCACACGTTTATTTATTTATTCGCGTGCACACGCGTGGCCTCACGTCCGCCTCGCACTCGCCCGACATCGACCGTAGGCCCCCAACTGCTCTTAATGAGGGATTTATACAGCAAAATGGATGGCACTTGGAGAACTGTGTAATTCGGCTTCCAAACGAAGAATGCCGATTTAAGATACTGACAGCTTCTGTGACATGTGCATCCGACCGACGTCGAAGTGAAAATGATCTAGGTACTCTCAATCGCTTTTAATATATCCGATTAGTAAACTACACGCAAATATTACAATAGCACAATAATAGGCGGCACTATTTGAAACAAATATTGTAACACTACATATAATAATAATAATTCATTTATTTCACATTCTTAGTTCACAACGATACTACTACTAACTAATACTACCAACTAATTAAACAAATACTAGGGCATTACACCCGCGTCTCAATAATTATTATAAATGTTCCTACTCCACGGCACGAAGGGGCGTGTATACCAATTCTCTCAATATTCTCAATATAGACTATTATGGACTCCGCCACTGGGCCGCGAGGCGGCACAGGATATAGGTACCGTTTATTATTAAATGATCAAATATGGATAAAACATATTGACCATAAACACGGCAGAGCAATAAAAATGTGTGCTAAATGTATACGAGTACACAATGTTGTGCTCCAGAGGGAACGCTGAGGGCTTCTTCATCACCTTAGGCCGTATCGGGCAGCGAGATGGAGGACGATGGGCGTCGGGCGTCGGGCCAACAGAGGTGCTGCGCAACGCGTGGAACCGGAAAATAGTGGGATGCCACGAAACAGGGAGCACCGAACGGGAATAGATCGTTTGGCAAACGCAACGGCACTCGGCACTCGGCACGCGACACCCGCCCGCCGCCGTCACTGCGCAGTACGCGCCGTGCGCCAGGCGATGCGGTGCCCCTGACTCCAAACAAATACTAAACATACAACGCACATAAACATGCACATTGAGTTAGAGTATGTTTCTAGGCTTCTTTAAGAATATTAAATAAACCTACAAACTTACTGTAACTCAATATGAATAAGACGGTAACATTCAAACGGAATGTATACGATTTTCAACCTATTAACGTATCTGTAAGCTTTACCAACTACAGACTAAATTAATTTGATTTTATTGCACGAGTTCAGCGGACAGGCAGACGGCCCACTTGACGGAAAGCGGTTACCATCGCCTATGGACGTTTGCAACATCAAAGGTGTTACAAATGCGCCGCTGCTGTCTTAAAGGAGACTGGAACCTGGACACTAATGCCGGAACACAACACAAGGTTGTTATGGCGGCATACTCTAGATGAGAGGTTGTCGCCCAGTCGAGCAATACCTTACCACCTGGCTGTGGGCTGTTTTGTCGCCTCTTACGACAGGCCACCCCAACAAAAAGAAAATCAATATTTAGCTAGACGTGTTGCTGGGGAGTTTCTTGCCGCTTCTTCTCCTTAACAGCAATAACACGTTGTGAAGCGGTGTAGTACATAGACTAGGAAGTAAAATTAAATTTTAACCTATATGTATGACCTTCAAAAAGTGTTCTCCAGAGGAACTTATTTTGAATAAAAACTTTGGAATTTGAATTTGAACACGGAAAATTGTATTCTTTCTCCGTTCCTGGACGGATACGCATATTTTTAGTGGATGCAATAAAGTAATTATTTAAATAATGTAGGTAAATACGGCGATCTCGACCTCTTTATGATCGGTATTTTAGGAGCCAAGCGGTGTCTACATAAGCTTCAAGGTTTTAACAGTGACTAAACATGTGCATGTTAGTGGTTTTCAATAAGTTTTATCTTTATTATCTATTCAAATGTATTTAGCTAGAGGTTTTCCATACCAACCAATATCTAAAGCTTGATTTACTTTTGCATTCGTTTAATTCCTCGTCACTGTACACGTCCTATATCTTACCGACCGACTTATAATTTGACATAAGCTCCATACAAGTAATATCACAATTCAAATGGTAAGATACAGTAAGCGGCCATAGGTCGATGTCGGTGCGGACGATGATGACAACTTATTCGCAACTCAACTATAATATTTAACTGAAATAAAAAGTTCGACCGCATGGCGTCTCGTGGCAGTCCACGCACTACGAAGCTGTTCATAGACTTGACAGAACTCAATCATCTATCTCTATACCACTTGGCTATAAAACACTAAAATATGGGCAAAGTGCGTGTCGATCCGGTTGAACGAAGGATTTCGTTAGAGTGATCGGCATCCGTTGTTATTGTCAAATGGCTACATAACCTAAGAAGAGCATTTTATCAACTTTATATTTCTATATGTTTTTCGACTCTACGTATTTTTTTTTTACATTTTGCTACTTCATAATTTAAGGGGTTAGGGAAGGATACATTTTTCACGAGTTTGGGAACTGACACGTCCTCACTTATTTGCTGCATTGTAAAGTCTTTAAGGAATATCGTGGTTTTCGTTAGTCATATACACAGTGTTGTAATATAAACAACTAATAAATAGGTATATAACACGGCTGGTGACCATCCCCAATGTTTTACATTTTACCATGTCACTAAATTATTTTGTAGCACCCCAAAAACTGCACATTCTTGAAAAATTTCATCTACTCGAACATTAATATCTGAGAAAATGACTGGGATGCAGAGAGAGACAGAGGATATCTCTGTCGGTCTCTTACAATCACCTGCCTATGGAAGGTATGCGAAAGGCAGGCGATTGTTATTGTAAAATACGCCATGCGCGAGCCTACTCGCACGCGGCCGCTAGTTATTTTTCAGTTATTGTGTACGCCACCAAACATCCATATTGATTATGGCACACACAGACAAGCGGACAGACATATGGACGGACACAATCATTTTAAAAAGTCTCCGCATTTGCCAAATTGACCACAGAACCCCAAAGCGACTATTTTATCTGTGTAGGTAATTATTTTTCAATGTGTGAATATAAGCGTAATGTCAAATAGAAATATTTGTTTAAAATGGTGAAAAAAGCAATTTGAAATTCAAAAGTTAAGCAGAATTATTGTGGGATCGATTAAGTATTCGTGTGATAACACAGGTCAAAAAAATCGAAATGTGTGCTGGGACACATATTAGAAGTGAAACTTCAACGGACAAGTGGGAAAACGTATGGCAACGGATAAGTGGGAAAACTTCAACTGACAAGTGACAAAATGAATCGCAACAAAATTATAACTTGAAGTCCTTGAACTCTATATAGAAGTTTTACTTCAAAAAGAGTCGGAATTCTAAGCTAAGCCAATATGCCCGTAAGCCAGTGTGGTGTATAAGCGTTTTGCTCTAGGGCTATCCACATCGCTCAGATCCATAAGGGCAACATTAATAATTTAATTTGATGCAACATCGGTGTTTGACCGAAGCCGCCGGTCGGACTCGAACGGCCGACTTCAGCTTCCACCGAGGTAGGAGTTCCTCGACATTACAGCGGCTCGAGATTATGAGGAGTTTTTCGAAGGTCAAATAATATTATGCTTTTAATGTAATAAAACCTACCGTTAATTGGGTGCTGATAAAATCCGTGTAATTGTGATCCTCTATAATTATTATTAACCGAGTCACGGATACACTTCACAATCACCGCACTCGTATGCGCGTTGCGTATAGCACAGTTGCGTGTGCGCAACAGCGGGTTATGACGGGGTGGCAGAGAGACGCGCACGCGCACGCGCCTCGCATACGGTACTGAACTCAAATCAAACACTGGAGTTTGAACGCCATCTGAACACGGAGCAGGAGCACGAACAGGGGATTCAGGGATGGCGGACGAGCGACTGGCGGCCGCTTTGCGCCTGAAGCTGCGCACCGCCACAGGCCACCGTTGCCTGAGGCGCCTTTTTCAAGTTTGCTTCATAGGAATAAATTATTTTTTATATATATATCCATATATGTATATTTTTGTCTTATTTCTATGTCCATTATGCCTTTAAAAATATATATATATATGTATATTATATTATTTTATATATTATTTTTTTTTTTTATATTATTTATATATATATTTATATATATATAGTATATTATTATATACTTTTTCATTCTATTTATATTGGAAAACCCACATGTTACACAATTTTCTCTAAACCATCCTAAGGTTGTCTTGAAGAAATTGCTTTAAGTGATAAGACCGCATATTGTATTCTGCAGTACTTAAACTTCTTGAATTGTATCTTAATGTTATGCAATGAAGTATATTCTCCGGGTGTATTCATAACATTTCTTTGTGTATTAATTTTTATTTTATTTATTATAATTTATAGCATCACTAGCTTTCCCGGCAGACGTCGTCCTGCCCGGAAAAGCTCCAATGGATATGTCGACAGCAGCGCCACCTACCGGGTCCAATTGTGGACCAACTCAGAAACCTTCTCTGGGTCATGCACAACAATTTTGCTAAAGATCATCAAATGTATAGTTTACGATTCTATAAAGGATATATTATAGACAGACATTCATTATTTATATGATTATTATGAAAAAGATAATAATTTTTACATAAAAACATTCTTAAACATTTGCCGAGTGATGGCATGAGGAGAATAATACAATTGTAAATCAAAACGTTATGTTTTATTTTCTTTGTTTCTTTTAAACCGTATTCGAGCGAGCAAAGAAAGACGGTCAAACCATTTTTGTTAATCTTCATTAAGCTTGCTTTCCAAGATGAGTGTTCGTGAAAGTACAAAAAGCCTCAAATGGCTCAAACCCATTGAAGTATAAACAAAATTCACACATCTAGGCACCTGATTTTAATCAATTTTCTTAGAAACAGCTCATGTCATTTTCATTCTTAATAATATTTTCGCAAACTAAACATAACATTTATAATCTCTATTAATATTATAAATGCGAAGTAACACTCTATCAGTATGTCTGTCAGCGTGTCCGGGATAAAAAGTGGACAAGGGCTACTTTCTATCCCGGATAATGGAATTAATTTATGTAAAGGTTATCCCAGAAAGTAGGATAGGTGTTGTGTGTAATTTCGATCATGGGCCGTTTCGGCCTTTTCGGTCGTTTTGATCATTCGTGTAGTTTTCAGATAGACACAGGATAGATAAATAAAACTAGAATGGGTTGAAATAGAAGATCTAAGTTTATATTAAATCAATCATTTCTCAAGTTTATACATAACTAATTCATCATCTATAAAAAAATACTATAATAACTTTCATGGAAAAACTGCTGGAGTATGGAATCGGTTTTTCTGTAAATTAGTTTAAATATATTTATAAAACCAAAAATGGCCTTAAATAATTCTCATGTCTGGGCATGGGATAGTTTGCGATACAAAATGAAGTGAATCTTCCGGGGGGAAAATAGCACTAACATAAAAATGTAGTACAATGAAACCTGTAGTGTATAAAAAGAAATACTAGACTTTATGCTCATTTAAAAACGTGTAACGCCATCTAGTTACTTTTGAACACGACTAATCACTAGCATGAATACATAGTAATAAAATGTATAAATCTTTGCTGAATTAACGCAAAAAGACTCGTCAAAGTTAGTTTAGAAACAAAAAGTAACGGCTGAACACAAACACACGGACGGACCTAGCTTTTATTCCATTTCTACTCATGATATATCTTTATATATCTATATATATATAAAAAAGGAAGTACTGACATTTCTTAAATTTACCGCGCGTTTTCAGTGCTTTTCTTATATAGCCACACCACTGACCTCCATATATACAAGTACGCGTGCTTGTATGTATGGAGGTCAGTGAGCCACACATAATAACTGATAAGACTGTATGGATTTAATTCGTTCGCTTACTAATGTGTCAAAATTAAAGACATTCAAATAGCTTTGTTTTTTATTTTATTTAGGCTTATGGCCCGGCAACCAGGCCCCCAAGCCAGATTTCAGTTTACAACGTAGACAGAGAATCCTATAGACACCGCTATAGGGTGCCGCAGAAAGGGACAAAAAAGATGACGTCACTATATTAGGGATACCTTGTGAGGAAAAATAATTGTGATAATTAGAAATTTGTATGTAAAGATTTTTATCGATAGGTTACTATGCATGCTATGCGAAGGAAAAGACATGCTGCGTAACTCAAATTAATTGCAATGAGGGCAGGAGACTAAGGATAGATGACGATGATGTAGTCCTAAATAACTGCCGTTTCTTATGTGATAGTAGGTTCTGGCTTTGTGAATAAATAATAAAACATGTTTATTTTTAATTATTTCAAGAAGTCTTTATGGGTAGAGTCAACAGATTCCAATAAATCGCCATCTTGCTCACTTATTAATGACTTTGTTTTCAGTTCTGCAATAACATTTTCTTGTTTAGCTACCTTTTTCGTTAATCATCTACTTTTTTCTAGAAGAGCTCTTAATTTTTTCAGTCGTTCGGATGGTTGTATTTTCAAGCTTTGCCTTTTTTCGCAAGGTTCGAGGTGTGTACTCTGGCGTCTTGTCCTAAAATCAAAAAACCCGTTTATGGTTACTAAAACCATAACTTTATTGGAAACAATATTTTTTGGACACAATATTTTTGTTTTTATTACTTCCTAGTGATGGTTGTGGATAATATGCGAATTAATATAATGAAAGTAATTTATCTTAATACTGTACATAGCAAAAACTGTATTGATTGCGGGAAAATCATATTATTTTTATTTAATATAGTACAGGAATATTTAAATGATTTTCAGTTTCCATAGTTGTATCTTCATTTAAACTGAAGCAGGAACATGATGGAATACATGCCATTTTTTCCTAAAAAAAAAAAACAAATTTATACAAAAAAGGGTGAAGAAAGTTGTTGTTTACAGAAAATAGTACTTTGAAGAATGTATACAGCTGCGCCGCTTTTACTAATTTTGGCAACTTAAACGGCATTATTACTTAATTGTTGTCGTTATTGAGAGTGAGTGTAACGCTAGATAGTGTGTCATTGTGTGGAAGACAATCTAAACCAAACAAAGCCAAGTGATTTCGATTCTTAAAGGAGTTTGTCATTAAATCGAGTGACGTTACATGGAGTTCACTCTGTAGTTTTAAAAACACTAAACATATAAAAATCTTAAAAAACCTGGTTCGAAACTTAATATATTATTAACTGAATATTTACCAGAATAGGTACAGCATTAGGGAATAGCAGTGTAACTTTTTTCTTTTTGATTAACAATTTTTTCTCAAAATGTCTACTGCAAATTTTCGATGATGGTTTTGGTGTCCAATCTGTCCGTCCTGCAGCTAATATCCAATTCCGACTTAAATTATCAGGTTCAGGAAAACTACAACAAGTCATTAAATTTTTCAGATATTTCATTAATACACGATGCAGAAAAAATTCCTAATTGTATTTCCTATAACGGGGTGAAATATTTTTTTTAAAAAAGTTGGCCACACTAAATTTTAGGTTAAAATTTTTAATTGTTATTTTTGTGCTATTTTAACGATGAATTTACGTCTAGAGTACATTATACAGAATATATGAACATAATAAAATGCTACTGAATGCCTAGTAACTGATAAATAGTGGTATACTTACGAATGAAAAGACAATCCTGGGTTTTCGTTCCGCTATCACTTTTACACCCTTTAACACAACACCGCACCATGTTCTTAACAAAAAGGTTGAAATAGGAAGTCTGAGTTGTTGAAAACAAAATATAATATGAATTACTTCACATAAAGCACGTAAAACTGTATTTTATAGGAAGACGATCGCTTCAGCTGTCGAACTTTATTAAGATCACCGATAGTCTAAACCGCGGCACGCTCAGTGAAACAAAAAATAGTATCGTTCTGTCTCATTCTTTTATAGGACATCGGCATAAGTTGCTCTTTTTCTTGTGTGAATGCGACAAAAGCTATCAATTTCTCTGTCTACGGTTTACAATATAGTTTCTTCATTTTCTTAAGCCTATGTGTAGCACAGCTGAACTGTAGGTAATCAGCTAGTGCCATTCAACGAAGTTCTTGTGACAACTCAAAAGGCCACATTTGACTATACAGTTCACATTTCTCACAAAACACATAATTACTACTCAAAAACTATCAATATCCTACAACTATTCATTTTAGAGTAATTTTAGACATTTTTAGAAAATAAAACTGCTGCTGCATGAAAGTGATATTGAAAGGAGAGTAATGGCAGGTAATAAGGTGAATGGAGCGCTGAACTCTTTTATAAACAGCCAGAAAGTGTCTGTAAAGGCACGTCTGGCTGTCCATCAGGGGGTATTAGTACCTACGCTAATGTACGGCAGTGAGAGTTGGGTGTGGCAGAAGAAGCATGAAAGTAGGATAAATGCAGTTGAAATGAGAGCTTTGAGAAGTATATGTAAGGTTAATGTAAGTGATATGATAAGAAACAGTGTGATAAGGAGCGTTGTGAATTGAAAGAAGATGTAGTGACAAGAGTTGAAAAGGAATGTTAAGGTGGTTTGGCCATGTAGAGAGAATGAATGATAGCAGAATCACAAAACAAGTATATGATAGCAATGTGACTGGAAGAGTCAGTGCCGGTAGACCAAGACGTACTCACCATAATCAAATTGATGATATTTTGAAGAAAGGTCAGATAAAAAGTAGTTTAAATAAGCGTGTATGTATGACAAGATTAATGAAAGTTGATGATGCGAAAAGTGTTTGTCAAGATCGTAACAAGTGGAGATCCATTGTCTCTGCCTACCCCAATGGGAAACAGGCGTGACAATATGTATGTATGTATGTAAAACTGCTCAGCACAACATTTCCTTTCAGTTCCCGCCAAAAACTCCTCAAATAGCTGTTGTGCAGTGTTGCCACTTTAGCAGCTTTATTACCAGACTTAATGATTTTTTAATCCAATAGACACTTTTAATAATAATGTTATTGTTAAAAATTGTTGTAGTGAAGCTCAATCTTATATAGGAGTG
This sequence comes from Dendrolimus punctatus, assembly GCA_012273795.1. Lineage (NCBI taxonomy): Eukaryota > Metazoa > Arthropoda > Insecta > Lepidoptera > Lasiocampidae > Dendrolimus > Dendrolimus punctatus. Next base: position 13,999,622 of record CM022541.1, on the reverse strand, counting down.
TTTAATTAAATTATGTAAAATGAAACTGGGACAATTTTTATAAACTTTTCGCTTTTAATGAAACATTAAAATTGTTCTGTCAACTATCACAAGGTGTTAAGGGCTTACAAAATTATACTAATTATTATTGAAGTAAACATCATAGGCTATGTTGACAGAATGAGTAGGTACGTCGCGTCGTAACTTGATATTGGCACGATGTTTGATGTCGTACTAAAAATCACTAGTAAGTATTCTAAGTATCGAAATTACTCTTAACCTAATCTTGCTAGAGATTAAATAAATTGGCGAAAGTGGCACCCCTATTATTTTCTACGTCATTTTGCCACCCTGTATCAGTTTCTCCAAGTTTTCAAGTCACTTGTGTCAAAAGTCCTTAAGTCCTAATAAATATTTTGATCAAACTTTTGGCAAACATATATGAATAATAAAAGAATTAACTATACAATATATACTGCGTGTTTTATTGTCCCGATTTTCACTTGTTTCATATTATGATGCAGATCGTTCATGTCTTCTATTAAAAAGGCCAATAATGAAGATAAAATGCGTGTATACTGAAGTTCTTATCTATAAAAATATATTATAAATTTAATGTAAAGATAATAAGCGTCAATGTTGAGTTTTTATAGATAAATTGTGTGAAACTTATTCTTGTTTTGTTTCACCTTTACCTAAAATTATTTCAGAAAAAAATTAAAGCAAACTCAGTGATTTAAATTATTAGCAAACTAGCAACACTGCAGACAGACGCAGAATAATTGAGCGCAGAATGTCTGCAAAGCGAAACGAGAATGTGAATTTTATGTGATACGAAACTATTATGAATCCTTAATTATAATTCAATAATTTGTTACCATTATAAGTAATCGTTTTAATATATTTAGCCGTGGTAAATTTTCACATATCAGTTTGTGATTTTACATACTTTAACGGCGCAATATCACCTATATGGAATTGGTAAGTTGTGCTTTTATTAAAATTATGTGACCACTCTGTTTATCCATTTCTTGGATTTCAAATTTGAAGTCATTTATGTGAAATTGCTTTATACACAGTTAATGAATTATTATAAATGTTATTTTACAGTAACACCTAGTTTGCAGGACCATGACAAATACGAACACCCATACCGCTTGTCTCAGTACCTACCTATTCATTTTATTTGTGTTAAAAAAGTCGTTTTATCGCTATATAAATCTCGGTTAACTCCAGAGTATACTATATCTTAGTATCAGTTAAAATGTAATTAAAATATGACAAGAGAGAATGCTTTTCTGAAAATGTGCTGTTGGTTCATTATGAATACTAACCTATCGTTAGAGTCCGACCACCAGTTATTAGATGTGAAAACGGTTCACTGAAGGAAAAAGAGAAGCAGCTCATTTCTTTACAGAAACCGTATGCCCCTGTAGCTTGATAATCTTAATAAAGAAAAACTACAGAGGTACATAGGTAATGAAAATCCGAACAACGCCTCATTCTCTATTTCTTTCAATCATCAAAAGGGCTATAGTAAGTCTATAAATCTAAACTTTGTCTCACAATTGCACATTAATTCATACTTGTGTAAGTGTAATTTCTTTTGTTTATTACTACAAAACAAAGAAGATTATAATGTCACCCCTATATATTTATTACTGACACTTGGTTTTTTTTATTAACGGAAATGGATATTGTGTAATATATGTGTTAAATTATTCTCATCTTTTATAGACACAAAGATCTATAATTATACACTGTTCATATTGACTACATTTAGCTCAATGTTAGGAGCAAGAGAGCTTTATACTTTTTAGTGAACAGGAGCAGTATTGATATGCAGCTCATTGATTTCAATTTGGAGTTAGTGAGGAATACTTATACCCTTTCTGCAATTCCTATATCATGAAAACACATATACTTCTTAAGATATCAATGTTATTGTCAAAATAACCTCACTTATGTTTTTTTACTAATATTGAATAATATTTATCATAGGTCCTAAGTTGAAAAAATCCTGTCAAAATCAAATATTTAACATTAAAAGATTCTTTGCTTCTTAGTCTGAAGTCTGTTTAGTTTTTGTTCAATTTTTTTTTTTTTTTTAGTTGTGCCAATAAATGAATAGCTTTGGAAATATATATTAAGCATCTGAAGAAATTGTACTAGGCATTCATACACAAATTTGCTATCTCACTTTTTGGTATAGATGCTTTTCAACAAGGGTTGCTCCCAATTTCCCTGCCACACACTCATCAGATCCTGACTTGGTACCTGTGGAACCACCAACCAACAATATACACTTTCAAATAATAGACAATTTGAAAATTGGTGTACAGTTCACTGAGAATTTTTTCTTTTTACTAATTTTGGTCTTAAAAGGTACTTTTATTACTTTATTATTGTTATTATAGAGAGTGTATATATATATATATATATATATATAAACTGACAGACTCATAAACTGCATCAAAGTTCAGGATTACTTTGAAATGATTTTTTTAAATTAGTATATATTATGCAAACTTTTTAGGTTAAATTATATAAATATGGAGAGACTGGCTCTTAATCTCAAAAAAAAAGGAAAATTTAAAAATAGAACTGCAGTAAAACAAATGAATATAGCCGGGAAAAGAGAATTTACTCCTAGTATCAGATTTGCTTGTTATTTATAGCAAAGTTTTAAATTGATTTTCATTGATTTTTTATTCTTTTGTCAATTAAATTATTGTTACCAGCAGAATTTTGGGTAAGTTTTTTAACTCATCGAGAGTTTTTCAACCATAATATGGATACTTTGTCTGAACAAGCGGCTCAAATTGGTGCGGGAGGGCTTGGATCAACGAACGATTGGTAGAAATTTAAATTGAAACCAATCTACGGTTTCTAGAATATACAGAAGGTTTGTGGAGACAGGTTCTTACAGAAGGAGACATGGTACAGGCAGCACTCGAGCAACCACCGGTCGTGATGACCGATTTATTGTTACAATTTCCCTGCGAAATTGTTTCCTCACGTCTGTTAACGTCAAAACAGAGCTTAATGAAGTGCGTGGAGAAAACGTGAGTGCACGAACAATAAGAAGAAGGTTAAATGAAGCAGATATCACCCCTTTTAGACCAGCAAATGGTCCAAAGTTTTCTGTAGCTCACAGACAAGCTCGCTTAAGATTTGCGCGTGATCACCTGAATTGGACAGAAGAGCATTGGACCTCCGTATTGTTCACGGACGAGTGTAGGACATGTTTATATGGTGCAGATGGTCACAGAAGAGTCTATCATCGACGTGGGGAGCGATATGCTCAAAGTTGCATTGAGGAGGGTGTTCCTTTTGGAGGCGGTTTGTGTATGGTCTGGGGTGGCATATCGATGAACGGGCGAACAGAACTTGTGTTCATAGACATGGTCCGTCAAAACGGTATTAGAGGGGGTTTAACTGCACATCGCTACATAACAGAGATCTTAGAAGATCACGTGGTGCCTTACATGGGATTCATAGGCGAAAATTTTACTTTAATGCAGGATAATGCCCGGCCGCACGCTGCTGCACAAGTTCGACAATATTGCGAAGATACATACAATGAATTGGCCAGCACGCAGCCCGGATCTTAATCCCATTGAGCATGTTTGGGACAATTTAAAAAGAGCTGTATATGCGAGAAACCCTTTGCCCACGACAGTGGCAGCACTAAGAACAGCACTTTCAGAAGAATGGGACAATATTCCGCAAGATCTTTTAATAACCCTAATAAAATCTATGTGGAACCGAGATGAGATTAGAATCGTAATAAGGGCACGTGTAGGTAATATACCTTATTAAAACATACCTAAATAAACCCTTGCATAAAGTTTGTGTCTATTGTTAAAACCAATATTTTAATTAAACCAATTTTCCTTAAATTTCTGTTTTTTCTTCAAAAAAAGTCTTAAGGTCCTTTCCAGTACACAAACTTAAACTTAAGGATATGACCCTACACTGTTTTAAATTTCACGAACCAATCTAGAGGTTTCAATTTAAATCTGTATAAAAAGTTTGCATACTTAGTCTTATAGTCTATTACTTTGATGCCGTTTATGAGTCCGTCAGTGTATACATCATCAGATCCTGACATCGTGAAAATAGGACCACTTTCTAAGTATAAGCTTTCAATTTATAGACAATTTTTGAGTATCAGTTCACAAATGGAGAAATCGAGTAATGAACATACAGAAAAAATCATATCTTCAGACTAATTGAGAACCTCCTCCTTTTGAAGTCAGTAAAAAAAATTGCATTGTGCTCTCCATTGCTTATACAGTCTACAGTCTATTCCAGTTGGTTTTTTTATAGCTTTAATGTGTAGACATGGCCTGGGGAGAAATAGTGAATTAGCGTGACTATGGCTCTCAGATACAACATTTTCACTTTTAACATAGTCTTATGACTGTCAGTGTTTTCAAGTGAAATTTATACATAGATGGCTTTATTAGGTTTTTTTCTGTCACGAAAATTTTTTACGGCTGCGTGGAGGGGGTAGAAGGTATATCGAGTGAGAAATGGCATAATTTTAGAGTAGACAATGGATTTATTTTCGGATCTGCGTCCAATTAATTTCTTTTTGTTTGTTAAAATAAAATATGTTGAATAAAAATGTACCTAACCTGACCAAATCATAATTTGCAGTAAATCTGTGAAAAATGTAAATGTGTGCTGGGACACAGCTTCCATTACGAATTGCAACAGGCAAGTTGAAAAACTTCCACTTATCCGTTGTGATTTGTTTTTCCACTTGTCTGTTTCGATTTATTTTTCCATTTATCTGTTGTAATTTGTTTTTCCACTTGTCTGTTGCGATTTGTTTTTCCACTTATCTGTTGTGATTTGTTTTTCCACTTATCTGTTGTAATTTGTTTTTCCACTTATCCGTTGTGATTTGTTTTTCCACTCGTCTGTTTCGATTTATTTTTCCATTTATCTGTTGTAATTTGTTTTTCCACTTGTCTGTTGTAATTTGTTTTTCCACTTATCCGTTGTGATTTGTTTTTCCACTTGTCTGTTTCGATTTATTTTTCCATTTATCTGTTGTAATTTGTTTTTCCACTTGTCTGTTGCGATTTGTTTTTCCAATTATCTGTTGTGATTTGTTTTTCCACTTATCTGTTGTAATTTGTTTTTCCACTTATCTGTTGTGATTTGTTTTTCCACTTGTCTGTTTCGATTTATTTTTCCATTTATCTGTTGTAATTTGTTTTTCCACTTGTCTGTTTCGATTTATTTTTCCATTTATCTGTTGTAATTCGTTTTTCCACTTGTCTGTTGCGATTTGTTTTTCCACTTATCCATTGTGATTTGTTTTTCCACTTGTCTGTTTCGATTTATTTTTCCATTTATCTGTTGTAATTCGTTTTTCCACTTGTCTGTTGCGATTCATTTTTCCACTTAACCATTGTGATTCGTTTTTCCACTTACCTTATGTTGTGATTTGTTTTTCCACTTGTCCATTGCAATTCGTTTTTCCACTTCTTTGTTGAAGTTCCACATTCACGATGTGACCCAGCACACATATCAATTTTATTTTTCGAATGGATGGAGTGGAATGGAGTTCTTTGGGAAGAAGCCATTCAGTAACTCGTTGATAGCGTGGTGGCTTAAGCTAGGGCTGAAGCAAAGTTGTCTGGTGACATATTGTGATACGTGTGCGTCAGTTGCAGGGCATCGGCGTCGGTGTCGGGGGCGGTGAGATGAGCGCGCTGCAGCCGGGCGGCGCAGCTCCCTCGCTGCAGATGATGCAGCAGCTGCAGCAGCTGCAGGCGCAGGTGCCGATGCCGGCGCTCCAGCTGCTGCAGGCGCCGCTCCAGATGCAGATGCAGCAGCCCGCGGCCGCCGCCGGTGAGTAGGGGGGCCGCCGGGCCGCGCGAGGACCACGGGCAGCCGCGTGGGTCTAACGCCGCCGCTGTGCTCGCTGTTGCAGGCAGGGGGCAGGGGGCAGGCGCCGCCGCCGCCGCCGCCGGCAGCCAGCGCCGCGCCGTCCGCGCGCCGCCGCCTCGCGCGCCCACCACGCCCCACGCCCCCGTGCATTATACTCTTGTGCATTCTCTTGTCGCGTGGCTCGATCGTACGAAACCGTCCTCAGTGATCAGTGTTTCTGCTTTCTGTTTCAGGCTAGATATATAGCTAAGTTAGGTTTATGGTCTATATGGTCGCATTCGCTTAGGCGATGTCGCGCCGATGGCCCGCCGGCTGCGACTGCGCGCCGCCGCCGCCTCCCGACGAGCCACAATGTACTTACTCCATTACTACCGCATTGCTACCCCCGTTGCGAGTGGCGCGAACGGCGACGCGTGTCAGGGTGCGCGTGCACGAGCCCACTGTTCGATGGCGACTGGCGACAGGCGCGCGCACGACCCCCGCTCATCCCCTCCTGTCGCTTTGCAGGTGGCGCGCCCGTCTACGACCTGCGGCAGGCCGGCGACGTGTTCACGGGTGAGTGCGGGTGTGGTCGGGGGGAGTGGGGAGGCGAGGGGGAGGCGACCGACGAGTAACTCGACTCGACGACTCGCGCAGGTCCCGGCGCCAAGTGCTCCACGCTGCCGGCCATCCTGGGGGGCACGCTGCCGCGGCTGTCGTCGGAGCAGGCGGAGGCGGTGGCGCGCGCCAAGAAGTACGCCATGGAGCAGAGCATCAAGATGGTGCTCATGAAGCAGACGCTGGCGCACCAGCAGCAGCAGATGGCCTCGCAGCGCACGCAGGTGCAGCGGCAGCAGGCGCTCGCGCTCATGTGCAGGTATTTTATTTTTTAAGCCTTTATTATCCACTTAAATAATTAAACACAAAGTATGTTGTAAATATGTATGGACATCGATGGTGCACGATGATGAGAGCGATGAGAGAGGAGGCTCCCGCCTCGCGCCGGTCGAGCCCGTGACCCGAGCGATGCTGAAAAGATCTGAGTGCGTGGGGCGGGGGGGCGGGGGCCGACTCGCGCCGGGCCACGCGCCTCATCCTCGGGCGTCCGTTGCAGGGTGTACGTGGGCTCCATCTCGTTCGAGCTGAAGGAGGACACGATCCGGCAGGCGTTCCTCCCCTTCGGGCCGATCAAGTCCATCAACATGTCGTGGGACTCGGTGACGCAGAAGCACAAGGGGTTCGCGTTCGTCGAGTACGAGATCCCGGAGGCGGCGCAGCTGAGCCTGGAGCAGATGAACGGCGTGATGCTGGGCGGGCGCAACATCAAGGTGGTGGGGCGGCCGTCCAACATGCCGCAGGCGCAGGCCGTCATCGACGAGATCCAGGAGGAGGCCAAGCGCTACAACCGCATCTACGTGGCGTCCGTGCACCCCGAGCTCACCGAGGACGACATCAAGAACGTGTTCGAGGCCTTCGGGCCCATCGCCTACTGCAAGCTGGCCTACGGCGCCAGCCACCACAAGCACAAGGGCTACGGGTTCATCGAGTACGCGACGCTGCCGGCGGCGCTGGAGGCCATCGCCTCCATGAACCTGTTCGACCTGGGCGGGCAATACCTGCGCGTGGGCCGCGCCATCACGCCGCCCGACGCGCTCGCGGGCCCGCCGCAGCCCTCGGCCATGCCCACGGCGGCCGCCGTCGCCGCCGCCGCCGCCACCGCCAAGATCCAGGCCATGGACGCGGTGGCCTCCAACGCGGTCGCGCTCGGCCTCACCAAGCTGAACGCGCTCGGCCTGGCGCCGGCGGCGGCGCTGCCGACGCTCGCCGCGCTCGCGGTGCCGCCGCCGGGCGTAGTCATCCCGGCGGCGGCGGCGCCCGTCGCGCCTGCGCCCGCGCCCGTCGCGCCCGCGCCCGTCGCGTCGGCGCCCGTCGCGCCGGCGCCCCCTCGCGCCCGACGCGGCCGACGCGCAGGCGGCGCTGCAGCGCAAGCTGCTCGACGCGTCGCCGGACACGCTGCAGCAGCAGGAGTCGCTGTCGATCTCGGGCCAGTCGGCGCGCCACCTGGTGATGCAGCGGCTGATGCGGCGGCGCGCGTCGCGCACGCTGCTGCTGCGCAACATGGTCTCGGCGGAGGAGGTGGACGAGGCGCTGCACCACGAGATCCAGGAGGAGTGCTCCAAGTGGGGCCGCGTGGAGCGGCTGGTGATCTACAACGAGCGGCAGAGCGAGGACGAGGACCCGGCGCGCGCCGCCGTCAAGATCTTCGTGCAGTTCCGCGCCGCCGAGGAGGCGGCGGCGGCGGCGCACGCGCTCGACGCGCGCTACTTCGGTGGGCGCACCGTCAGCGCCGCGCTCTACGACCAGGACCTCTTCGACCACGGCGACCTCTCGGCTTAGCGCCTCCCCGCCACCCACCACCACCACCACCACCACATTAAACGATACCGCCACCACCCAAGATGCGCCTTTCATTTCCGTTTCAAACCGACCTCTAAAGCATTAGAAGTGAAACTTCAACGGACAAGTGCAGATTGTTAATGTACTAGTCCAATTTGAAAACCTGCCTGTAAAACTTCAAGCTAAAATTTTGTTGCGATTCATTTTATCACTAGTCAGTTGAAGATTTTCCACTTGTCTGTTGCGATTAGTTTTTCCATTTGTCCATTCATTTATTTATTTTTTTCCACTTATCCGTTGAAGTTTCACTTTTTAATATGTGTCCCAGCACACATTTAGATTTATCGCAGGTTTACTGCAAATTATGATTTGGTTAGGTTAGGTCAGTGGTTCCCAAACTTATTTTGTATACCGCCCACTTTGAGAATAAATTATTTTTTAGCGCCCCCCTTTTTTCACCTACTTAAAAACCATTATAACGTCAAATTAATTTAATTGATTTTTGAGAGCTACATTAGACGCTCAATCGTACTCAATAAGTATTCTATGAACCAGCCGATTGATACAGTAATGCACAAATCGACGTCTGTAAAGCTAGAAAGGTCAAGTCGGCAGAATCACTCGTTTTATATATAAAAATTTAGTGCTAATAACAGATATTTGGTGCTGTGATAGGTGGACTAAAAATGAGAACACTGCAAACTTTTAATTAAGCTAGCAGTGTACTATTCGTGACCGCGCTATGATACAGTTGGAGCGAGAGGCACATCAGCTAATAATTTAGTGCTCAATTAGTGCTGCCCGTACAAGGAAACAGATTCATCAAAGAAGAGGTGGATCTTGTGTATTAGTTAGAAACATACATGAGTTCCGACCTTTAAATGAAATAAAAAACTTTCCAAAATTAATGTTTTTGAATGCTGTGGTAACCTTACAAAACATAATATAATAATTATTTGTATATATAGAGTACCTAAACAGACTAGCATAGGAATTCATTTGAATTTGTTTTTTGAACTCTTAGAAAACTTACTACATAACATTACACGGGGTAAAAGATATAAAAAAATCGTACTTTGTGGTGACTATAACATTAATATTTTAAATTCTAATGACGTAACAAAAAAGTTAGAAGAAATTATTTGTGGATTTAATCTCAAAATACTTATTAGACAACCCACTCGTTTATCGAGTGGCACTTGTATTGATAATATATTCCATAATGACCGTTTATGGAGAAGTAATAGAAACAACTCTATCGGACCACACAGCACACATAATAAAATACCAGGTGAAAAAAACATGTATTATACATTCATGGACAACTGAAACACGAGACTACTCTCCAGAACTGAACAATAAATTTACAGAGTACATAACAAATTTAAGTTTTCATGAAGTCTATGAAATCAATGACACTAATCTTGCCTACGACAAGTTTTTTGAAATATTCAAACTTTTTTATGATCTTTGTTTTCCTAAAAAATACACAAGAAAAACAATAAATAAAAGAAATAAATGGTTATCGCGTGGTATCAAAACTGGTAGTAAAAATAAACGCAAACTATTATGGAAATATCGCAAGACAAAAAACGAAGAAAATAAAAAATTGTACACTACATACATTGCTCGATATAGAAAAATAATACGACTAACAAAATATACTCAAAATAATTACTATATTAAAACTGCCAACAACAAAAGTAAAGCTACATGGAAAATAATAAATGAAAACAAGACTAATTTTCCTCCGGAACCCATATTGCAGGTATTGCATAACGACTTAGAAATAACTGAACCAAAAGACATATGTAATGCCTTTAATGATTTCTATATAGACCAAGTAAACATCAACAAAAACAACCTAGGTTCATCTGGAACAATGAATAGAATCACAGACACTTTATTCCTGAATCCCACTACCCCCATGGAAGTATCTAAAACGATTCAGTCCTTAAAAAAAACAAAGAGTACAGGCTATGACGGTATAGCTACAGCAATTATTAAATCTGTTAGTAATTTAATATGTTTTCCACTATGTCATATTATAAACCTATCTTTTGAAGAAGGTGTTTGTATTCCCTAATAGTCTAAAAATGTCCATTATCAAACCATTATATAAAAAAGGAGATAAAAATTTACTAAAAAATTACCGACCTGACGGGTCGTTGAAGAAATAAATACCCGTTCATTTATAAAATATGTAATTTCGTATATAATATTTACATATCCGAAAGAGGTAACATTAAGCACTTCAGTCAGCGTAAAAATAATAGTAACAATTTGAATATAACATACAATAATACATTAATAGAACGAGTAGACCACACAAAGTTTTTAGGATTATTTATTGATAATAAATTAACGTGGAAAACACATGTTGAACAATTATGTAAAGAAGTAAATAGTTTTTCCTATGCTCTGTATAAACTGTCAAAATTTGTAAATCGAGATGCTGTACTGATTGCCATAGCTATGTTGAATCTATACTAAGGTATGGAGTTATATTTTGGGGTAACTCCACAGATAAAAATAATATATTTATCGCACAAAAGAAATGTATACGTTCAATCTGCAATTTGGGTCCCAGAGACAGTTGCAAGACTCATTTCCAATCATTAAAAATTTTAACCTTGCCCTGTTTGTATATATACGAGATTGCAATGTTCGTTAAAATAAACCCCCATCTATTTAAAATAAAACCGCCACGACATGAAAATTTAAGAAAAAGAGAGTCAAATATACTTTGTATCAATAGATATAATACGGCACTGTTGGATAAGAGCGTGTACGAAATGGCACCTGCAATATTTAATAAACTACCAAAACCGTTGAAAACATTACCAATTAATATTTTTAAAACAAGACTGAAGAAATTATTACTAGATAAATCCTATTATTCCACAAATGAATTCCTAAACGACAAATCTGAAACAAATATCTATACATAATAAATAATAATATTTTAATTAATGACATTAAATAATTGACAAAGAGATAGGAATAATAAATTTTTAAAAAAACAGACATCTATGTAATTAATATAGGTAATAAATATTATTAATTAATAAATAAATGTAATAAATACGACTCAATGGGATAAAAGTAAAGATTTAATAAAACAAATAACAAACCAATCAAATAATGATGATTAAGATACTGCCTACTTGCACACCAGTGAAACTGGTAAAATGTACTGAACCATGTATTTCTAAGAATGACATCTGTATACAACTACATTTATGCAAGAATTCTATTCTATTCTATTCTTGTGGGTTATGGCTCCAACGCCTTTGGCATTGATTTTGCCAATGTCAGAGTAAAAGCGACAGGTGTTAAATATCGGAAGTTATAAAAAAAAAGATAAATTTTGATGGACGGTATTCTTGTTCTGGTAACCTGAGGACAAAACAACACAAACGGTCATATAAGACTAAATACTTATAAAAATATATTATTAAGCGATATAAATCTAGATAGGATATATACATATTTACTATATACTAAGGTTAGTAAGAAGTTAATATTAATGGGACGAGGAATGTCAGGGGGGAGAAGGTCATATAATGGCGTAGATAATTTTGGGCAGAAAAAGAATATATGTTCTAATGTTCCTTCGTCAAGGCCACATTCACACAATGAATGATCCCGTACCCTGATTTTAGCCAAAAATACTGGGGTGCATATGTGTCCTAATCTTAGGCGAATAATGGCAGAAGTAATCTTTTTGGGGAAATTGCGGAATCGAAAGAACCATGGGGACTGGCATACATGGGGTTGAATTTCACCATAAAATTTGCCGGTAGATTGACGGGATCGTTGCCAAGAATCATTCCAGGAGTTGAGCATTTGTGATTTGGACATGGCTCGAAGGTCCCTAGGGAAACATTTATTGAATTTATCGGAACCTGAGCAGATAGCAAGTTTGGCACAGTTATCAGCAGTCTCGTTTCCACTGATTCCTGAGTGACCGGGGATCCATGCTAAAACAACATCTAAACCCATATCATAGCAACGGCAGAGAGCAGCTTTAATTTGCAAGGAGGTAGGGGATATATCTTTAGATCGGAAAGGAGACTTTGAAATGTCTTGTAGACAACTCAAGGAATCAGTGAAAATTATCGCTTTGTCAATACTGTGTGATTCAACATAAAGAGAAGCTTCAAGTATAGCAATAGACTCCCCTGTGAAAACAGAGCTATAGGGGGGGATTTTATAGTTGAGGATGATTCTATATTTGGGGATCCATACGGCTGCACCAACAGGACCATTTGAGGTTAATTTAGAGGCATCTGTAAAAATCGGAATCCAGTCAGGCCACTTCTCAAGTAAAATACTATTGAATAATTCATTAGCAACAGGGTTATGTTTTTCAATACCAAATTTGAATATGATTTTAGGCTGAAACAGCAGCATATTAAAATTAATTTCAAATAAAGGGAGCCTATAATCATGAAAAATTGGAGCTGAGAGGTTTTTGTAGTTATTATAAGATTTAACTAGCAGGGGTAGGCTTTTGTGATTCCAATAGGGAGAGGAAGAAGTTAGGTCAGATAGAATATTAAGGCTTTCAATAATGGGATGATTTGACAGCTCTAGAGCTTTATAAAAGTATCGGTCAGCAAACAACTGTCTACGCAGGGCATAAGGAGGTTCATGGCATTCGACTTGTAGAGCATTAGTTGGAGACGATTTCATGGTGCCTGTGATAATTCTTAAGCATTTAGCTTGAATACGGTCAATTTTGGTCAATGCAAGTTTATTACAAGGCTCTAGAATGAAGCACCCATAATCAAAGTGACTCCTAACTATTGCATTATACAAGAGTTTTTGATTATAAGGATGAGATCCCCATTTAACTCCAGAGAGAGCTCTAAGAATATTAATGTTTTTTTCTGCCTTCTCAGATACATACTTGAGATGGGGTATACCTGTAAGCTTTGAATCTAAATACATGCCTAAAAACTTCACACAATGAACAACTTCAATAGGATTATTGTTCACGTTTATATCGAGGGTAGGGAAAGTTCTTTTTCGAGAAAAAATAACTGCATTACTCTTAGAGGGAGAAAGTGATAAGTCATGATCTTGAAGCCACAAGTTAAGGTAATGGAGAGCAGAGTTCAAGCGAGAGTTAATATCTGAGAATGATTTCGATGAGGCATATAAAGCGATGTCATCGGCATATTGCAATATGTTGCAAAAACAGTTGACGGTGGTATCTAAATCTGCAGTGTATATATTGTAAAGGATAGGACTGAGGACAGATCCTTGGGGAAGACCCTTCCACACAAGCCTAGGAGAAGATACACTACCATCAGCGGAGCGTACCATGATGGATCTTTCCATGAACATTTCGCATATGATGTTTACCATTCTTACTGGAATACTCAGCTTGAGCATTTTCTGCCTGAGTAAACGTAGATTGACACTGTCATATGCAGATGATATATCTAGGAATACACCAACAACATGTTCATTGCGTGAAAATGCAGCTCGGATGTTTGTGGTGAGAAGACTTAGGCTGTCCATAGTCCCTTTTCCTCTTCTAAACCCAAATTGACTTCTAGGTAAAAGATCACGATTCTCAATAATCCATTCCAAACGATTTTTAATGAGATGCTCGAAAATTTTTGCTAAAGCTGAGGAGAGGGCGATAGGGCGGTATGAGTTTGGATCCAAAGGGTTTTTACCTGGCTTTAATATTGGTACGACAATTTGAATTTTCCAAGAAGAAGGGGTAAAACCAGATTGAAAGAAGAGATTAATTAGTTTAAGGAAGTACAGTTTAATAGATATAGAAGATTTTGAAATAAAAGAATAAGGGATACCATCTATGCCTGGAGCCGAATCTCGAAGATGGTCTAGGGCACATGATAACTCGGCAAAAGAAAAATCCGAATTCATTGGGTCGGAAACAGAAGGAGAGATGTCGGGAGGACAAGGTTTGGCTGGAACAAAAGGGGGAGCAAGTTTATTGAAAAATTCAAACAGCCAGGAGGGATCATTTGTAGATGGATTCGAATCGGATTGTGATTTGCGGAATGCTTTTATCTTTCTCCATATCAAGGATGCAGGCGTTCTGGGGATAAACTTTCGCAGAATGTTTGCCAACCAGAGCGTTTCTTTTTACGAAGGAGTCTTTTGGAATAAGCAAATATTCTTTTAAAGTCTAAAAAATTTGATAGTGTAGGGTTACAGGTAAATTTCGATTCTGCTTGATTACGTTGCTTAACAATGTTAGAGCATTCTGAATCCCACCAAGCTGGGGAGGGGATTTTTGAACGAGCAGAGTTTTTTAAAGGAATAGATTCTGCCGCAGAAGAGGAAAGAATGTTTATAAATTCTGAGTAGGTAGCAAGTAAATTATCCTGGGATATAGAAGGGGTGGAATCTATTTTAATTTGAACTAATGACGAAAATTTTTCCCAGTTGGCTTTATGAAGTCTATACTTTAGAAGAGGAGGGCATGTTAGGGCCGGGGAGACGAATCAGACAAAGACGTTAAAATAGGGAGATGGTCGCTACCGAAAGTAAAAGAAAGAACTGTCCATGATAGTTTACTGGATAAAGAAGGAGAACAAAGAGTTAAATCTGGAGCACTAATATTTTGAGTAGGTGAAACTCTGCGGGTAGGAGACCCATCATTTAGTATGCACAAATTTAAATTATCTAATATTTCCAGAAATAGCGGAGAGATAGAGTCGCAAAAGGGAACACCCCATAACGTGTGACGGATATTAAAATCTCCCTGGATAATCAGAGGAGTTTTGATAGAGGATAAAATAGAGGATAATTCGTGAAGGACCTCAGGGTTCGGATGAGGAATGTAAAGTGAAACAAAAGTAATATTATAGGTTAGAACATGAATAGCAATAATATTGAGGCCAACAGAATGTGGAGGGAGGGGGATTTGAGAAAAAATTACTTTTCTGTTAACAAGAATGGCACATCCTGCACGTCCATCATCTCTATCATCTCGCAGACATGAATATCCCGGAACCCTAAATAGGGAACCAGGTTTTAACCATGTCTCAGAGATGGAAAAGACGAGGGGGTTGTATTCATTTAAAAGGTGAATAATTTCATATTTTTTATTCATTACACTGTGGCAGTTCCATTGTAGAAACTTCGCCATTTTTGGAGAGAGTGTGTAAAAGAGTACTAACTATAGATTGGACAGATTGAAGAACGTTGTACGGTAGAACTTCTCCAAACTTGGAGAATATATTTATTAATGTCATAGATAAAAGTTCTGATAAGTTTTCACTCGAAATTAAATTATTTTGGGATTGGTTACTCAAAGCACAGCCATTAGGCATAGATGAAGAAGGGGTAGATGTAATTTCAGAGTGGGCATGGGAATCATAAGACTTTCCCAGAGCAGGTCGAGGGTGTCTCTCAATATAGGTTGTCTTTTTATAAGAAGAAGTTGGAGCATGATCATTAGGGTTAGATTGAGGGAAGGTTGGATAGGAGCGAAATTTGCTATAATCTATTGGTCTTGGTGGGAAGGAAGAATTTACAATATCTGCATATGGAGTACGAACTGCTGGGAATGCCAAAGCTGCTTCACTGTAGCTAATATTTGCCTCAGACATAGCATTCTTGATTAACTTTTGTCGTGAATGTTCTGGGCACTTAGATTCTATGGCTAAATGGTTGCCTGAGCAGAATAAACAAGAAATTCTGTCATCCGGAACTTTACAGGATAGTGAATCGTGTGGACCAGCACATCGAGAGCAACGAGGGCTGGAACGGCATTGATCGCGAACATGTCCAAAACGGCAACACTTGTGACACTGAATAGTTGGTAAGGTATAGCGTTCAATAGGCAGGGACATGTTGCAGCAATAAATTCGCTCTGGTAATTTTTGCCCTAGGAAGGTACAAACAACAGTACCTGTGGGTTCCCATACAGTTTTTCCTTCTATGCGTTTTTTCCTGTTGAGTCTTCTTGCCTTTATAACTAATGGTAGCCCTGGTCTGCATTCAGTTGTTGTCACCAAATCTTCTAAGGTCCAATCGAGTGGGATATTACGAGCAACACCCATACGGGTGACTTGATAACGTGGAATGGAAGCAGAGAGGTCATTACTGGATAATAAAGGATTGGACACAAAGGAATTGGCATCTTGGTAGTTTTTGAAATATACGGATGTCTTGTTTCTGCCAGTATTGCGAATTTCATCAACTCCAGGGACATTGTTGTTATAAATAATACGAGCAATTTTGAGAGTTTTCATGGTATTAGTAAGATTGGGCAAGTCATTCTCTGTGTTACGGGATACGACAACAGCAAAGGGACCACAGTCATTTTCCGAATACTTCAGATCAGAGGAGGGCTCGTACCCAGGTCTGGTGTACGTGTGTTGGACGGAAGCAGATGCGGGACATGGAGTGCCGCGTTTTTCATGAGTATCATGGCTAATTAAATTAGAGGATCGTTTTTGGCCAATTTTATCTGGAGTTCGAATTGAAACCGCCAACTCATCTATTTCTCTGTCGAGAGAAGACCTCCCTTTATCAGGGGGGACATTTTCTCCTACAGAGAACGACATTGTAAATTATATTAATACTTACCAATACTTAAATAGATAAATACCACCACCAACACAAAAAGACAACACAAATCCTGAGATTTTCAGAAAAACAATTAAATAACGCGGAAAGGATTCCAAACACGAGCTATTCACACTTGGGCACCTGTCACTCCTTATGCAAGAATAAATATTTCATTTCATCGATTTTTTTTTTTCAATTTTTAAGTATAGATTACTGCTGACATAACGACACGAGCAATCATAGAGCTAAAAGATGACTTTAAAATCGGTATTAGTGATATTGAAAAGAGTTACTAATTAGTGCTCAATTAATGCTGCCAGTACAGCAGAAGATTTTTGAAAAATATATTTTTTAAAATCAACTACTGCTAGTATAACGACTCCAGTAGTCTTAAAATATGTAATTATTGCCATATATAGTCTTCTTCTCACACTTAAGACTGCTGGCGTCGTTATACAGGCAGCAATTGATTTGAAAAAAAAAATTTTTTTTTTTTTTTTTCAAAAATCCTTTTTGCTATACTGGCAGCACTAAATGGTGACGTCTTTTAAATCCATTAGTTTCCGTTTTAAAGTCTTCTCCTCGCTCGTGAGACTGCCGGAGTCATTATAATAGGAGTAGTTGTTTTGAAAAAAAAATTCTTCATGAATCCTTTGCTACAACGACAGCACTTAATAGTGACGTCTTTCAATTCCATTAGTTACCGTTTCAGAGTCTCTTCCTAGCTCTTAAGACTGCTGGCATCGTTATATTAGCAGTAGTTGATTTGAAAAAAAGAAAAAAAAAATTGTTTTGCTGTACTGGCAGCACTAATTGAGCACTAAATGGTGACGTATTTTAAATCCATTAGTTTCCGTTTTAAAGTATTCTCCTCGCTCTTGAGACTGCTGGAGTCGTTATACCATCAGTAGTTGATTTGTAAAAAAAATATTGTTCATAACTCCTTCGCTACAACGACAGCACTAATTTGGCACTAAATAGTGACATCTTTCAATTCCATTAGTTGCCGTTTTAAAGTCTTCTTCTAGCTCTTACGACTGCTAGCGTTGTTATACTAGCAGTAGTTAATTTGAAAAAAAAAATCAAAATTGTTTTGCTGTACTGGCAGGAAGAAAGAAAAATATTTAATCAGAACCACATAATATACACCAATACGTACTTATAAATATGATAATACAATTAAATTGAAGTTCTGAATCGGTCCTAACTCAGCATGATGCTGGTTGGCTCAACCAGCGCTGGTCTATTTTTTTTTTTTTTGAGGCGAGGGAAAATGACTAACCGATTTACGCACTCTCTGGGCCGTCACTAGGAAACGGCACGAATCCACGGGGGGCGGTAACGCTAGCAATTGTATGCTTTATTTTGCGTTCCGTCCGCTATGGACTACACAGAGGAGTGTGGAGACTCCGAGTGATGCCGCACGGGCGAGCAACCTCAATACCCACTAAAAACCCCCTCCTCCCGACGCGGCCCTGCGCTTTTGTGTGTTGGAAAGACTGAGATATAGAACATAGTTACGCAATCCGATCCAGCGCAATAAAGTGCTTGAAGTGTGCCCTGGGAGAACACACTCCACTACGAAACGGGGGTTGTTGTTAAATCCCTTGCTTTACCTAGTAGCTAAGGGCCCCCATCGTTCCGGATCCTAACTCAGGGAGGGAAGTAATGCGCGTACCTGCCTCTCCGGGTACCGGCTGAAGGCCGGCGACCTCGAGAAGAGACCGTAGTACGCGCCGAAGGACTTCGCTCCCTATCCCTTTCTGCGGCCTCTTTCAGAGACATTACTGCCTCACAAAAAGAAACCGCAGCATCCCAGCGGTCGTCGCTCTGCAACATGGCCGTTACCAAGTCGCCGAGCGATCTGACGGCTCCTACGTGTGTCTCGAGTTCGAACCTCGGCGGCGCCCAGGCAGCGCACTCGACAAGCGTATGAAACGCCGTATCGGGTGCACCACACTGTCGGCAATCCGGCGAAGGCAAGCAGCCCACAATGCGAAACAGATACTGATCGAAACAACCGTGTCCGGTCAGTATCTGTGTCGTCCTGAAGGTCAAGGTTCCGCTGGTGCGGTTGACCCATTCCTCCAGCTGTGGCCTGATTGCATCCACCGTAAAGCCGCCGGCTGCAGGGTGTTCGAGGTCACGAGACCAGTCGACGAGGCAGCAAGCGGTTTCCCGCTTCCTGACCGTCTCTATCTCGACTTGACAGAAAGTCAGTCCTCTAGCTAGGGCATCCTGCTGGGTACGCCGAACCCTGGACAGGACGTCTGCCTGGAGAGGCCAGGGCAGCTCGCCTGCCAAGAGTGTCGCCGCCGTCCAAGACACTGTACGATACCCCCGTATGGTTCTCACGGCCAGAACCCGCTGCGCCCGGTGCAGCAGGGTTCGGTTGTGGCGGTGAAGCGCATCGAACCAGATGGAGGCACCGTAAAGGGCCATACTCCTCAGGATGCCAGAATAAAGTTTCCGCGTCGCACCCCCCGGCCCCCCCACGTTGGGAAGAAGCCTTGAGAGTGCGGCCGCGGAATTAACCAGTTTGGGAACTAGCTGCTCAAAGTGCGCTTTGAACAGCCATTTCCCGTCTAAGACTAGCCCAAGATATTTCATCTTGGGCCCTACTCTGATCGTCACCCCCTGGACCGTAACGGACAAATCCGGGGGGGATTACGGAACTTCCTATGGAACATGATGGCCTCCGTTTTCGCGGGGGAGACCCTCAAGCCGAAGACGTCGTGGGGCGGTCGCCCCCCCCCCCCCCCCCCCCTACCGTCTCTATTCCGGCCGCCGTGTAAACCGATTGGTCACAGGCAGGCGGAGTAGGGCAGGAATAAACAAACGCACAAATTACACACAAGTTACAAATTAACTGTGCCAAACAAGCTGTCTTCGTAGTAGCAGATTGCCAATTCAGCGTGATGCTCAAAGACACACACTCAATTGGTTCAGTTCAGTTGGTCACCTTACAATATAACGCACTTGGCGATTGAATAATAATGTCACAACGCACCACGCACTTGGCTACTTGCTTAGCGCGCGACGCCACAACATACAACATACTAAGCCACCTAATGGTATCAAAACCAATTGCAGTTATAAATCAGCGTAACAGATGGCGCTGTCCAAAACCAGTGCACGATATATTTGCCAAACAAGTAAAAGATATAAGCCGAAGACAACGATTGTCATGGGTTGGGTTGGGTTGGGTTGGGTTGGGTTGGGTTGGGTTGGGTTGGGTTGGGTTGGGTTGGGTTGGGTTGGGTTGGGTTGGGTTGGGTTGGGTTGGGTTGGGTTGGGTTGGGTTGGGTTGGGTTGGGTTGGGTTGGGTTGGGTTGGGTTGGGTTGGGTCTGGCGGACAACCAGTTTGGTTTTCGCACGGGGCGCTCCACGATTGACGCGATCATGCGCTTGAAAAGCCTGGCGGAGGACGCAGTCTCCCAGGGCGAGGTCTTGTTGGCGGTGAGTTTAGACATCGCCAACGCATTCAATTCCTTGCCCTGGGCATGCATCATGGAGGCACTTCGATATTTCGGGGTGCCGACCTACCTCCGCCGAATAGTCGGGGCATACTTAAATAGTCGAGCCGTCACTTACCCGGTCCACGAGGGTTGGAATCGGCGAGCAATGGTGTGCGGTGTTCCACAGGGGTCGGTTCTGGGTCCCCTCCTGTGGAACATCGCATACGACTGGACATTGAGGTGTCGGGTCCTCCCGGGCGTCAGCGTCGTATGTTATGCAGACGACACGCTGATCGCCGCGCGCGGGAGGACCCCTAGGCAGGCGTGTCTTTTAGGCACGGCTGGGGTGTCAACGATAGTAGGCAGGATCCGGCGTCTTGGTCTGGAGGTGGCGTTGCAGAAGACCGAGGCCGTGATGTTTCACGGTCCTCGTAACCGCCCACCTCCAGACAGTAGCATCGTTGTAGGAGGCATCCGCATCGGCATCGGGGCGACCATGAAGTATCTGGGATTGGTCCTCGATGGCCGGTGGGATTTTTCGGCACACTTTCGGCAGCTGCTCCCCAGACTCAAGGGGGCAGCCGGTGCGCTGTCGCGCTTGCTCCCAAATGTCGGGGGGCCTAACGCCACGTGCCGAAAACTCTTCGAAGGCATCGTACGTTCGATGGCCCTGTATGGGGCCCCAATCTGGTCGAACCGCCTGACGGCCAAAAACGCAGCGCTATTGCGTCAAGCACAACGCATATTGGCCGTCAGGGCAATAAGAGGATACCGTACGGTGTCCTTCGAAGTGGCCTCGCTACTCGCCGGATCCCCCCCATGGGACCTGGAAGCCAGGGTCCTGGCGTCATTATACACATGGCGCAAAGAAGCCCTGGCCAGGGGCACCAGACCCGCGCCTCGCGAGATCGAGGCGTGCCGGTCGGAGCTCCGCCAGGTAGCCGTGGGGGTCTGGGAAGATCGCCTACGACGCCCCAGCGCGGGCCCCGCCACCATTGAGGCGGTGCGGCCCGTCCTGCATGAATGGCTAGGACGAAGTCACGGCACCCTGACCTTCAGGCTGACACAGGTCCTGACGGGGCATGGTTGCTTCGGAAGGTACCTGTGTCGCCTCGGCCGCGAGGCAACGTCAGGGTGCCACCACTGTGACACGGGCGACGAGGACACGGCGCTGCACACACTCCAGGAGTGTCCAGCCTGGACAGAGCAGCGCCGAGAACTCGTCGCCCATACCGGACTTGACACCTCGCTCCCGGCCGTGGTACGCACCATGGTCGGGAGCTCCACCGGATGGGACGCCGTCTCCTCCTTCTGCGAGCAAGTCATGTTTGCGAAGGAGGAGGCGGAAAGGGAGCGTGAGCGTAATTCCCTGCTCCGCTCCCGGCAAAGGAGGACGCGTCGGCGCCGGAGGTCTGACTTAGATCTTCGGCCACCGTAAGCGGGCGGCGCGGGTGGGGCCTCTAGGGGTATAGAGGTTCTCACTCACCCGCACATGCCGTCGAGATGAGAGCGCGAGTGTTCCGCGCGCGCTCATCTCTCTTCCCGTGGGGCGCGTTACAAACCGCCCCACGCCGAAAAGACCCAGTCGTCGCCGGGGGAGTAGCTCCCCGGCATTTGAAGAGGCCCAGTGAGCGGGGCCCACGCCTGCCAGGGCAGCGGAGTTGGGAAAACCGCATACACGTAGCCCTGGCAAAAGGCGCAGGACGGAACACCCAGGGGTTTTAGTGGGTATCCCTAACTGGGGAGTGGCAATAGCGTGGCACCGGTTCTGACCGGGCACGCTAGTGCCACCCCCGATCTGGCGAATCCCACACTGTCTCACCAAGGTCGCGAGCATCCCCCAGGCTTCTGCGCCTGTCGCGGTCCTAGTCCTCAAACGGATTTCCCCTGGCCAAAAAAAAAAAAAAAAAAAAAAAAGGGTTGGGTTGGGTTGGGTTGGGTTGGGTTGGGTTGGGTTGGGTTGGGTTGGGTTGGGTTGGGTTGGGTTGGGTTGGGTTCCCCCCCCCCAGGGGGTGCCGCCCTGGACTCCCCCCCCCGTCCAGGTAGCGGCACAAGGGGATGCGTCCCCGGGGCCCCGAGCGGCCACTGTCACATTCCCCCTTCACTCCGTGACAGTGGCGTCCCACCTATCCACTCTCCTAATCCTTGTAATCCTTCCCTTCCTTCCAAACCTCCTCCCCAAACACCCATCCCATCCGATGCGACTGTCAGTGTTGAGCTCCGCTCCGCTGACCGTCGAGGAGAGGGCAGCGCGGTTCTGCCCCGCGCGCCCGGACGTCGAGGACAGTGGCGGCGGGCCCAGTGGTGGGGCGAGAGTCTCGCCACTGGGCACTACCGCCGAGCGTTTCCCCGTGTGGTGTCTGTGGTCACGTCTCGCGGCCACACGGGACCGCGGGGCTTGCCTTGATCGGCCGGCCCAAGAGGAGAAAACCTCAATAAAAAACCCCTACTACTTAAGCTGCGGCGCAGGGCGAGCTGTTTTGAGGCCGGGGGGGTAAACCCGGTCGCTACTGCGTACCACACCCAGTTTTCAACCATAAAAAGTAACGACTCGTGGGAACAGAATGGAGAAATTTTTAAAAACCAAAACCAAAACCGACGCTTCAGTGCCTGAGAAGGGCGGAGTAGACGTTAGTGGCGAGCCCGAGAAGGGCAAATCCTACCCGAAAGGGCCCGTGAAGGGCGGAGGCGATAAGAGCATGTATGCGCGCTTCTTGTCGGCGATTTCTACGCCGCAAGAAGCGCCAAGCACATCGAAGGCTGGCTCCCGCGTAATGCGGTCGCAGCCAGCAGACGTAGACGACCTGTCCTTGTCCGGAGCATCGGAGGACGAGGACGAAATCCTCGGTGACAAGGACCTACCGAAGACCCAGTCGAAAGCTCCGGCGCCTAAAGCGCTGGAGGAAAAGAGCCAGGATGCTCCTCGGGTTACGAGGAGCAGATCGGCGGCCTCGTCCCGACTACCATCTGTGGACGAGGCGGGGGGCTCCACCAATCCCCCCCCCACCAAAGAAGACAAGGCCAGGGAGGCTGCGCGCAAAGAGGCGCTGCGCCGCTACCTGGCCTTAGATGAGTTGGACGAGATGATGGAGTCGTCGTCACTCTCGTCCTCCTCAGAAGACGAGGAGAGACCAGCCCCTAGACCCCCAGCTAAAACCCAGGCCGCTGCAAAAGCGCCGGAAGAAAAGCGGGGTAGAGGTCGGCCCCCAACAACAGGGGAATATGTGGGTCTGGCGGACGCCAAGAAGGCACTCGCGGAGGCCCAACGCGCAGAGCTAGAGCTCCAGGCGGAGAAAGAAATAGTGGAGCAGGCTTCGGCGATGGCTACCGCGAGGGTGACCAGACTACAGACTGGTCCACCCCCTGCGAGCCAAGCCGCTCCCGAAGTTCGTGCCGCTCACGCGGAGGGCCTCCAGCGACAAATCGCTGACTCGCTGGCGGTGGTTACAAACGTGGCAAAGGTGTCGAAGGGTCTAAAAGGGACCCTTCAAAAGGCCCTAAAGGATGCGGCTGCGGCCATCCAAGAGGCCTCAGAAGAGCTCCTCAGCCGGACATCATCCGATGAGGTCGCCCTCCTCCGTGCGGCAAACAGCCGCATGGAGGTAGAGATCGCGGACCTCCGGAAAGAGCTGAGGAGCCTTCAGGCGGAACTCACCCGGCCGCAGGCCGCTCCAGCGCCGCCACCGGTTGTGCCACCGCCAACGTTTGAGAAGACGATGGCCGCGAGCCTGAACCAGCTTACTCTCGCGATGGAGAGCAGGTTCGCGGCCATGGAGGAGCAGATGCGCTTGGCCCGGCTGACACCCACACCAGGGCCAGCCCCCAGGTCGAGCCCTGCTCCTCGAGCCAGACCCACACCCCCACCGAGCCCCTCGCTCATCATTGGGCGCTCGGATGAGGAGTTCCCCCCTCTACCCTCCAGAAGGGTATCAACGGAGACCGCGGTGACGTCGGCTTCTGCGCCACCACCGCTCGCCAGTCCGGCGCCCCTCCCTCTCCCGGCCGTGCCCGAGGAGGGCTGGACGACGGTCCGGAAGAGGAAGGCCCAAAGAAGGGCCAACCAGCCGCCATCCGGCACCCAGCCAGACGCTGCCGCCGCCGACGCGCCGACCACCAGCGCGAGGCGGCGAAGAAGAAGAGGACGCGGGGGAAAGAGCAAGGGGGAAGTGGCGCAGGCTCAGGCCTCGCAGCCCCCCCCTCCTCCACCCCCAGCATCCAACAAAAAGCAAAAGAAACCCAAGGAGAAGAGGTCCCCGCGCCTGCGTCCCCCAAAGTCCGCTGCCGTAGTCCTGACGCTTCAGCCAGGCGCGGCGGATCGAGGGGTGACATACGCGGATCTCTTCTCCAAAGCGAAAGCGCGGGTAAAGTTGGCTGACCTCGGGATAGAGGGCGGCCTCCAGCTCAAAAGGGCGCGCACGGGGGCGCGAATGCTGGTGCTTCCAGGCGCCGACAGTGCCCCCCTAGCTGACGCCCTCGCTGAGCGATTGAGGCTCGAACTCTATCCCGAGGACGTGCGCATCTCCAGGCCCGAGAAGACTGTGTGTCTTCGCGTCTCGGGCCTGGACGACCACACACAAGATTCCGACGTGGCTGCCGCCATAGCGCAGACCACGGGATGTAATGTTGAAAGCGTTAAAGCCTCCAAGGTCCGTCCCGGTCCAGATGGGATGGGCCAAACAGTCGTGGCCTGCCCTGTGGCGGCCGCCAAAAAGTTGACCTTACCCAAGACGAAGCTCCTGGTGGGCTGGGTCTCCGCCCTCGTGACGGCCCTGCCCCATAGGACCCAGAGGTGCTATCGCTGCCACGCTGCTGGTCACGTGGCGGCGATGTGCACCTCAGAGGTAGACCGCAGCGGACACTGTTACCGCTGCGGACAAGCCGGTCATCTGGTGACCGGCCCTTGCACCGCGAAGCCGCACTGCTCCCTGTGCGAAGCCGCGGGCAAGCCAGCCGGTCACCAGCTGGGCTCCAGGTCCTGCGGGGCCAAGCCCACTAGGAGGAATCGCCAGGCAGCCAACAAGGCGCCGGACAAGACCGCGGCCGCGACGGCCACTCCAACCGTCGCGGGGAGCGGGACAGGAGACGCCCGTGGTTAGCCACGGGCGGGCGGCAGCGGGCGTTGAGGTCTGGGGGATCCATTTAGACCTCCGCCCGCACTAATGCCGCGAGAGGGCGCGAGAGGCAGCCGCGCGTCCCTCTCAGGGCCGGGGACCACCATCTCCCCCGGCCCGCACACAGGAGAGGCCGCCTCTGTTTACGAGGCGGCCGGCCGCTGCCGGGGTTGCGGGTTAAAGCTCACGCATGTACCGCGACCCCGGCGCTAGGCGGAAGGAAGGCTCCCATGGGGTTTTAGTGGGTATACCGGCAGCCGGTCGTATTGAACCGGCGTCGGGGAGCCCCACACACCGGCCGCGCTATGATCCCCCGCGCGGCTGACGGTGCGGCAACGCATTTCCCCATGTAAAAAAAAAAAAAAAAAAAAAAAAAAAGGGTTGGGTTCCCCCAGGGGGTGCCGCCCTGGACTTCTCCCCCCCGTCCAGGTAGCGGCACAAGGGGATGCGTCCCCGGGGCCCCGAGCGGCCACTGTCACATTCCCCTTTTCACTCCGTGATAGTGGTGTCCCACCTTTCCGCCTCCAAATCCCAATGCCTGCCCTTCCTTACCAAACCTCCTCCCCAAATACCCCTCCTTTCCGATGCGACCGCCAGCGTCGAGGTGTTCTCCGCTGGCTGTCAAGGACGGCGGTGGTGATGTCCACCCCACCACCGCCCTCCTGACAGGCGACCTATCCTCCCCGACCCCGTCTGCCAACGCTGCTGTGTGCGCGAGGCGACGGGAAAAGGGGAGGAAGGAGAGGGGGGAGGGGTGTTGGCGCAGGAGCAATCCTTCGCAGCCTCCCCCTCCCCCCATCGCGAAGCCCCCCCCGCCGCTGACGCTGCTTAGAGCGCGAGGCGGCGGAGGGGGAGAAGGAGAGGGAGGGGTGATGGCGCAGGAGAAATCCTTCGTGGCCTCCCCCTCCCTCCTATCGCGAGGCCCCCCCCGCCGCTGACGCTGCCGATTGCGCGAGGCGGTGGGGGGGGCGGGTGGAAGAAGAGGGGGAGGGGTGTTGGCGCAGGAGCAATCCTTCGCAGCCTCCCCTCCCCCGCCGCGAAGCCCCCCCCCCGCCGCTGACGCTGCTACGAGCGCGAGGCGGCGAAGGGGGAGAAAGGAGAGGGAGGGGTGATGGCGCAGGAGAAATCCTCCGCAGCCTCCCCCTCCCCCCCCATCGCGAAGACACTCCCCCCGCCCGCTGACGCTGCTGAGTGCGCGAGGCGGCGGGGGAGGAGGAAGGAGAGGGAGGGGTGATGGCGCAGGAGTATTCCTTGCAGCCTCCCCCTCCCGGCGGCAGCGTCGAGGTCTGGGGGATCAACATAGACCTCCGCCCGCACTAATGCCGCGAGAGGGCGCGAGAGGTAGCCGCGCGACCCTCTCAGGGCCGGGGACCACCATCTCCCCCGGCCCGCACACAGGAGAGGCCGCCTCTGTTTACGAGGCGGCCGGCCGCTGCCGGGGTTGCGGGTTAAGCTCACGCATGTACCGCGACCCCGGCGCTAGGCGGAAGGAAGGCTCCCATGGGGTTTTAGTGGGTATACCGGCAGCCGGTCGTATTGAATCGGCGTCGGGGAGCCCCACACACCGGCCGCGCATGATCCCCCGGCGGCTGACGGTGCGGCACGCATTTCCCCATGTAAAAAAAAAAAAAAAAAAAAAAAAAAAAAAAAAAAAAAAGGGTTGGGTTGGGTTGGGTTGGGTTGGGTTGGGTTGGGTTGGGTTGGGTTGGGTTAGGTTAGGTTAGGTTAGGTTAGGTTAGGTTAGGTTGGTTAGGTTTTTTTTTTTTTTTTTTTTTTTCTCGTTCCTAGCCCGGGCGATTCAGGATATACCCAGGTATACTACTGTTTATTTCTACTTGTTATATATATATATGGTTTGGGAGTTAAGGTGTGTTGGGATTCTAAGTTGGTTGCAGTTGGTTTTGGTTGGACTATATATATACTTACTTATACTACATAATTTATTAATACTATATATATTT